>OY282508.1:46995999-47245999 GCA_958295605.1 Ajuga chamaepitys
CCTTTTGAGAATGGACCATAAGATACTAAGCTCAGCCATCCTTGCTGCCCCCGTCTCCTTCCTCCCAAAAAGTGTCAATGCCAGAAGCCTTTGTAAAACCTTTACGACTGGATTTCTGATCCAGCTCGTTTTGGAGCTCTTAGAATCGAAGGCTTGCGGTTCAACCAAGCCGGGAGCAACAGTTATTTGCCCCCAGAACCGCCCGACATTGAACTCATCGATGCTTTCCAAGTCTGTGGTGGAGGGGTTTTCTTTGAAACCGTAAATCTTCCTCAACTCCGCTGCTGTGAGTGTCATCTTTTTGTTCAGCAGGTGGAATGAAATGTTGTGGATTCTGTTTCCACATTTTTCAGAGTTGGATCGGACAGTCAGTGTGCTGAAGAACTCAAGGACAAATCGTTGGTAAGTGGGCCTTGGAGTGAACAGTCCAATGAGGCCCGATGCTCTCAGAAACTCGTCGATATTATCCTTGATTCCCATATCAGTCAAACACTCGGTTTTGAAATAATGGGTGGCAACAATCTGACGCTTCATTAATCGGGCAAATCTTTGTTGGTGAATCGGGTCGTCCAATATGATGTCGAAAAGCCGGTTGTCTGGCCCTGTGGACGTTGGGACCTCCGGGGTTTCGATCTCCGGTTCCTCCGGGAGGGGGTCCCGGATCACCAACTTGCCTTTCCCCTTTCCTATACTTGGTGTGCCCTTGCTTGTGCCAACACTTTTCTTTGATGTCCTTTTTTATGGTCTCATTTGGCCTACAAGACAAACACACACACACTTAAATTCCGAGTTTTAACACTTATCACCAATTGAAACATTAACTCTAATCAAATAGAAGACCAATCACTCATGTTTCAATCACTCATGTTCAACTAATCACAGAAAATCACAAGTGAATTCGCAATCTAGATGACTCAGTTGACCTGATTAAATGTGCATAAATGGCAAACACGCCCAATTATTATCCTATTGCAAGGAAATTCTACCAATGCTCAACAAAAATAGGTTAATTTCGTTTCATTATTATCAAGAGTCGAAAAATTTCTACTCTTCACGCAAATTTATCAATCAACCTAATAATCGAACATAATAATAGAATCAAAAAGCAAAAAGGGTAACAAAAACGAATGCATGTCAAGTGGTTGGCGATATAGCAAAAATCAACTTTAATCCTCAATTTTCAATGATTCTCAAACTAATCCTCATCCATCATCAACAAATCATGTAAAAACAAAGGCTATCACTACAAATTTAGTGTTAGATTACTTAAAAACATTCAACATTGGCAAAAATTCACAAAATACGTGTGCACAACCAATATCAATATATCAACTAGTCCAACAACAAATTTGCCCCAAATCTTAACAACAAAGTTCATAATAACAAACAAAGATTGAGGGGAAAAGATAGTCGTACTTACCGATCGAGTTTAATCGAAAAAAATTTAAAGTTTGATTTTTCGCGCCCTTTTCGACCCGACTCCGACTTTGCTCCAAATCCGAAATTTTTCGGATAGAAATGTTTATGATGATGTGGGTGAGGTGTGGGGTGAATTTGAGAGGAAGAAATTGAGTAAAAACGGCGAATTTTGTGTGTGTGTGAGTGTGTGTTTCGCCAATTTCGCGAGGAGGAGGGTGAAATGCCCTACCTCGCCCGCGTCTGGCCTTTTATACCTGGGAACTGGCCGCGGCCGAGGCCAAAAGTGTGCCGCGGCTGTGGCGGATGATAAGGCTCACCGCGGCCGTGGTAAAGATATGCCGTGGTCGTGGCAATCCTTCTAATGTGATTCAGGGTTTTTGTGCATGAATTACCTCGGGCGCGGTCTAGGAACACCATGGCCGAGGTGCGTCTTCGCCGCGGGCGTGGCACTTAATTGCCTCGGCCGTGGCCTTTTGTCCAGAATGGATTCAAATTTTTCACGTGCTTGACCTAGGGAGCGGCAATATTTGACCTCGGTCGAGGCATTACTTGGCCACGGTCGTGGCATTGAGGGGCCACGGCCGAGGTGAGTTGTCCAGAATGACTTGACATTTTTCCCCGTTGGAGGCCGCAGCCGAGGTGGATTATGTGCCACGGCCGTGGTGAGTTTTCCTGGGTAATTCCTCCATTTTGGGCTCCTTCACCCCCATTTCACACTATCTCTTTGAATGGATTGTTGGGAACCTACACACATTTAAACAAAACAATTTAAAACACTAAAATATTAGTAAAGCTACTAAACTATGAATTTAAAATGCGAGAAAACGAGTAACCGCCAGGTTGCCTCCCGACAAGCGCCTTTGTTTAACGTCGTTGGCTCGACGGATGCTCTTTTAGCTCAGTGGTGGGTCTTCTACTCGTTCTTCTTCGTCGGAACTTTCTTGACAATGCTCTAGATAAAGCTTGAGAAGATGCCCGTTGACTTTGAAGATTTTACCGGTTTTTCCACTTTCAATCTCTATGGCACCATGATCGAACACCTTAGTAAAAACGAAGGGTCCTATCCACCTCGAACGGAGCTTGCCCGGAAATAACTTCAACCGGGAGTGATATAATAGCACTTTCTCCCCAACCACAAATGTTTTCCGGGTAATTCTTGAGTCATGAAAAGCCTTCGTTTTCTCCTTGTAAATCATGGCATTTTCAAAGGCTTCATTTCGAATTTCTTCAAGCTCTTGCAATTGGAGCTTTCGGTGTACACCGGCTTCATCGAGGTTCATGTTGCATCTCCGAATAGCCCAATAGGCTTTGTGTTCAAGTTCAACCGGGAGATGACATTGCTTTCCATAAACAAGTCGAAATGGGGACATACCAATTGGAGTTTTATAGGCGGTCCTATACGCCCATAATGCATCATTGAGCCTCAAACTCCAATCCTTGCGATTCGGTTGAACAGTTTTCTCCAATATCGACTTGATTTCCCGATTCGAAGTTTCGGCTAACCCATTCGTTTGTGGATGATATGGAGTAGACACTTTATGCAAAACTGAATATTTCTTGAAGAGTGCTTCGATGGTCCGGTTGCAAAAGTGCGTGCCCCTATCACTTATAATGGCTTTTGGTATCCCAAATCGAGCAAAAATGTTGGATTGAACGAACTCGGCCACAACTTTAGAATAATTAGTTCGGGTTGCTTTCGCCTCCACCCACTTGGACACATAGTCAACGGCAAGCAAAATGTACAAATTCCCATAAGACAAAGGGAACGGTCCCATGAAGTCCACACCCCAAACATAAAAAATTTCACAAACTACAATCGTGTTTTGGGGCATTTGATTTCTTTGAGAGACATTGCCCGTCTTTTGGCAGTTATCACATGACTTGCAAAAAGTATAGGCATCCTTGAACAAGGTCAGCCAAAAGAACCCGCTCTCGAGAACTTTGTGCGCTGTCCTCTTTGGGCCAAAGTGTCCCCCACATGCATAGGAGTGACAGAAAGCAAGTATCGATTGAGCCTCTGCTTCCGGAATGCACCTTCGTATCACTTGATCTGAACCATGTTTCCATAAATACAGATCATCCCAAAAGTAGTGTTTCGCCTCGTTTTTCAATCTATCTCTTTGGGCCCTGTTCATGCTATCAGGGTATACTCCTCTCACCAAGTAATTTGCCAAGTTGGCATACCATGGGACACTCGAACCTGATGCCATGAATAATTGCTCATCTGGAAAACTCTCCTTCAGGGGTACTTCGTCCTCCTCTTGTATCAAACGGCTTAAATGATCCGCCACCCAATTTTCCTTTCCCTTCTTGTCTTTGATTTCCAAATCAAATTCCTGAAGTAGCAAAATCCATCTGATGAGTCTTGGTTTAGCTTCCTTCTTTGATAATAGAAACTGAAGAGCTGCATGATCAGAAAAAACGATAATCTTAGTACCAAGCAGATATGACCTAAACTTTTCTAAAGCAAAAACTATGGCCAAGAGTTCTTTTTCTGTGGTGGTGTAGTTTGCTTGTGCCGGATTTAGGGTCCTTGAGGCATAGTAGATCACATGGGCTGCTTTTTCCTTATGTTGCCCCAATACAGCTCCCACTGCATAGTCGCTTGCATAGCACATTATCTCGAACGGCAGTGTCCAATCCGGAGGTTGGATGATGGAGGGCGATGTAAGGGCCTCCTTGAGCTGATTAAAGGCCATCTTGCAATCGGTTGACATCTCAAATTCAACGTCCTTTTGCAATAGCCGACACAGAGGGGCAGAGATCTTTGAAAAATCCTTAATGAAACGCCTATAGAAACCTACATGGCCAAGAAACGATCGAACTTCCCACACAGTTGCGGGGTAAGGCAAGGAAACAATAAGATCAACTTTAGACTTATCAACTTCAATCCCTTTTGATGAAATTATATGTCCAAGAACGATGCCTTGCTCAACCATAAAATGACATTTCTCCCAATTCAAAATAAGATTTGTTTCTATGCACCTTTTCAGAATTTTAGCAAGATTATCAAGGCATTTTTCGAAAGACTCACCATACACGCTAAAATCATCCATGAAAACTTCAATAATATGCTCGACATATTCAGAAAAAATACTTACCATGCACCTTTGAAAGGTGGTCGGGGCATTGCATAGCCCAAATGGCATTCTCCTCCATGCAAAGGTACCCAAGGGACATGTAAAAGTGGTCTTCTCTTGATCTTCTGGAGAGATGGCTATTTGAAAATACCCGGAGTATCCATCCAAGAAGCAATAGAAGGAATGCCCGGCCAACCTCTCAAGCATTTGGTCAATGAATGGCAAGGGGAAGTGATCCTTGCAGGTCATGGCGTTCAGCTTGCGGTAATCTATGCACACCCTCCATCCGGTTTGCAAACGGGTGGGAACTAATTCCCCGTCTTTATTCTCCACTACCGTCACTCCCGACTTTTTGGGCACAACTTGTGTTGGACTCACATATTTGCTATCTGATATAGGGTAGATAATCCCAACATCGAGTAGCTTGATGATTTCCGTCTTCACCACCTCCATCATAGGTGGGTTAAGTCGCCTTTGGGGTTCCCGACTTGGTTTTGAGTCCTCCTCAAGTAAAATGCGGTGCATACAAAGAGATGGACTAATGCCCTTGATGTCGGCAATAGTCCAACCAATCGCTCCTTTGTTTTCTCCAAGGACCTCTATCAAGGATGCTTCTTGGCTTGGAGACAACTTGGACGAGATGATCACCGGTAGTATCTCATTCGCTCCTAAGTAAGCATACTTCAAGTGGTCGGGAAGAGACTTCAGTTCAAGAGTCGGGGCCTCCACCGTAGAAGGTAACATCTTCTTGTGTGTATCCGGAATTGGGATGAACTTTTGTGGATATTTTGGGTGAGATGACTTAGGTGCATGCATTTGTGCCACTATTTCCACCAATGCCTCATTAGTTTGCCAAACCTCTTCTTTTCCCTCCTCTAGATGAGTGGTAAGTGCAACTTCCATTGGATCCCTACATGACAACTCAAAAACCTCTTCCACAAGCGGATCAAGAACATCAATGGAAAATACGGAATGAACATCTTCCGGAAACCGCATAGCATCAAAGATATTGAAATTGACAATTTGACCATCAAATTCCATCGTGAGGGTGCCCGCACGAACATCGATCTTGGTTTCGGAAGTATTTAGAAATGGTCTTCCCAACAAGATCGGTGTGGGATTTGATGGATCGCTTTGCATGTCCAAAACATAGAAATCAGCGGGAAACACGAGTTCGTTAACTTCAACTAGCACGTCCTCGATCACCCCATCGGGATACGAAGTGCTTCGGTCGGCTAGTTGAATAACGACCCTTGTTTCCTTGAGTGGACCCACATTTAAAGAGTGAAAAATTGAACGAGGCATAACATTGATTGATGCTCCTAAGTCTAGCATAGCATGTTCAACTCGTTGGTTATTTATTTTGCAAGGAATAGCAAACATATCGGGGTCTTTGCATTTCTGTGGGAGTTTTTTCTGAAAAACCGCGGAGACATTTTCCCCCATGATTACTCTTTCATTCCCCTTGATCTTCCTCTTGTTAGTACACAAGTCCTTGAGGAATTTGGCATATCTTGGAATTTGCTTCACCGCATCAATCAACGGAATGTTCACTTCCACCTTCCGAAACAATTCTAGAATATCCCGATCCTTGTTTCAATCCATTGCCCTCTTGATTTGACTTGGGAAGGGAAGTGGTGGGGTAGGAATAGGCTGTGCAGGGGCCACGGCCGAGGCATTAGTGGCCGCGGCCGTGGTGCTTCTTCCAGAATGATGCCCTGTTTGTTGCTGAAAAGCGCCGCGGTCGTGGCAGTCAGAGGCCGTGGCCGAGGTGTTTGCCACGGGCGAGTTATTCGTCACCTCGGGCGTGGTAATCCGTCCAGTGGAGTTTCCCTCAAATTGCTCAATTTGACCACGGCCGAGGTCTCTTTTTGCCGCGGGCGTGGCATGTTCTGCAGTGAGATTTCCCTCTTTTTCATCTTCCTCTTCACCCCCAAAGTGATGCCCGGGCTTGTTAGGCTCTCCAAGCACCACCCCGCTCCTCAGGGTGATTGCACTGACGTTTTTGGGATTTATTTCTGGTTGAGCCGGAAGTTTGCCACTATTTGCACTTTCGAGTCTCGATACCGCCGAAGTTATCTGACTAACTTGATTCTCTATGCTCTGAAATCTCGAACTTGATTCTTTTTGCAATTGAAGCGTGCTAGTAGCTAAGCTCTTAACAAGGTCCGAAAGGGATGGATCACAGGGTACCTGCTCGGGTTGCTGTCTTTGCTGGAACATTCCCCTAGGAAAAGGGGGTCGGTTTTGCCCACTGTGGTCACCTTGTTGATTCATGCTCGGATTCTGATTTCCATATTTGAAATTCGGATGGTCCCTCCAACCCGGGTTGTATGATTGTGAATACGGATCATACTTCATCCCGGATGAGTTGGGATTAAAGTTGTGGACCGCATTGGCATGGGCCTCCATCTCTTCCCCGAGAATAGGGCAAGTGTCAGTGGAGTGCTTAGTGACTTGGCAAATTCTGCAAGGCTTTGGAGTAGGAGTGCCACCCGAGATCACTTTCTTCACCAAGTCGGTGAGTTGGTCCAACCTCTCTTCCACACTCGAGTCTATCACATCCTTGACCCGTCTCACCGGCTCTCTGCATCCAAACTGTTGAGTATTAGCAGCTATTTTGGATATCAGTGCTCGAGCCTCGGTAGGTGTCTTATCAGATAGAACCCCTCCACTCGCCGAATCAATCATATTTCGATCCGCCAAACACAGTCCTTCGTACCAGTACTGAATTAGCAGTTGTGGAGTGATTTGATGTGGAGGGCAACTTCCGACAAGTCTCTTAAAACGTTCCCAGTACTCATATAGTGTTTCCCCTTGCATCTGCCTCACTCCACTGATCTCCTTTCGAATGGTGGTGGCTCGAGAAGTTGGGAAGAATTTTTCAAGGAATTAGGTTTCCATTTGCTCCCAGGTGGTGATTGATCCGGATGGAAAGGTAGTATAACCAATCCCTAGCAAGATCCTTCAGGGAAAACAGGAATGCTCGAAGTTTGATCTGTTCTTCTGTCACCCTCGATGGCTTCATACTTGAACAAACCACATGAAACTCTTTGAGGTGCTTATGAGGGTCCTCTCCGGACAGCCCATGAAAGGAGGGTAATAGGTGGATGAGTCCCGATTTCAACTCGAAAGCAGTATCGTTTCCTATAGCTGGGAAGGTGATGCACAAGGGCTCTTGAGCAACCCTTGTATTAGCCAACTCCTTCATTGTTCTTTCTTGACCTTGATCCTCGGCCATTTCTTCCAAGTTAATGATCTCGTCACCCCCCAAATCTAACACTTCGATTCTTTCTCGGACTTGCTCCAAATCTCGAGCTCTCCTTCTCAATTCACGTTCATGTTCCTTAATATCCGGTTCAAATAGCAATCCTTTTTCTCCTTGCGAACGCAAGAACATTCACTACAAGTAAACAAAATAAAGAAACAAAGTAAGATTATGAAATTACTAATCTAAACAAGAAGATAACTATATATGTAATTAATCATAATGCTTGATCAACAAATCAACTCTATTCTAATCACCGTTCCCCGGCAACGGCGCCAAAATTTGGTAGCGTCATTTCTTGCTACCAAATTAATGTGTATGAAGAATACACTTAAACCTTACCGACTATCCTACTTAGTAGAATGGTAAATAAGGGTCGATCCCACAGGGAACGGCCGAACAGTTTTGATTACGATGTCAAACAGTTTATGATTAAGTATGCAATAAGTAAATACTTAAGAAAGCAATAAAGATGGGGGGTTGATAAAGAACTAACAATCTACTATTGACAAACAAAAGCAACTAAACACAATTGAAAGAAACAAGTACTCAAAAATAATAGAAGAGATCTTTTTTCGGTTTTAGTTTTCAAATAGTAAAACAATCCACCCTTGATCATGTTTCCCCTTGGTCTTGGACAATTGATGCAACTAGGTTAATGCCCGATTAAATTGTGATTCTAGCCATTATCTCAAGGCTATTAACAAGCTCTAATAGCCTTGTTGTCCCTTAATCTTAGTTAATCAAAATAAGCTCTTCGACTAACCCTATTCAATTTAATCGAATCCTCGAACAAGCTCTCTTGAATCCAATAAGCAAATGCATTAAACACTAGGACAACGAGATAAATTCAACATAAAACTCGCAAGCTCGGTTTTAGTGGTTGAACTTTGTGTTATCCCCAATAAATAAATCTATTGTTTGTGATAGCGTCATTTCCCACTACCAAATTAAATGTGTATGAGAATACACTTTACCTTATCCTACTACTCTAACTAGTAGAGTGGCAAGCAAGGGTCGATCCCACGAGGAACGGTCGAACAATTTTACTTTTATGTATTAAGCTATTATTAACAAGAAATATAATGTAGATGAGCTAGAAAACAGTCAAGAAGTGGGGGGTATTTTAATGAAATAACAACTAATACCTAAATAAACAAAGACAAATAAAGAGATTTTTATAGGTTTTTGGTTTTCTTAAATAACAAAACGATTCACCCATGATCATGTTTCACCGAGGTCTTGGACGATTTATGCAACTATTGTTAATGCCCTATTCAATTGTGATTGTAGCCTTTATCTCAAGGCTATTAACAAGCTCTAATAGCCTTGTTGTCCCTTAATCTTAGTTAGTCAAAACAAGCTCTTCGACTAACCCTATTCAGTTTAACCGAATCCTCGAACAAGCTCTCTTAGATTCAATCACCAAATGCATTAAACACTAGGACAACGAGATAAATTCAACATAAAACTCGCAAGCTCGGTTTTAGTGGTTGAACTTTGTGTTATCACCAATAAATAAATCTATTGTTTGCTACACGGGAATCGGAAATCCTACAATTACGGATAGTAATTTCCTATTCTAGCAACACATTCACAAATCCCTTAAAGGGTGATCAATCCAATAATTAATTCATAAATGTGAGTCAATAAGAGCAAATAACACAAAACACTTGAATACACAATATTTTCGGTAACATTAACCGTAATAATCACATAAATGTCTTAAACTTAAGGTTCCACAATAATCAAGGGTGAACAAAAGGGTGCTAGCCACCCATTTTACCTAATACAAAGATAAAAATAACAGAAAATTAAAGAAAACATGAAAATAGGATAGAAAGAACCAAAGGTTAGGGTTGAAGATCAAGATCTTCAACCCCCTTCCATTCCCTTGCTTCCAATGGAGAAAAGTGGCTGATTATGTGAGGGGGATGGGTTCTAGGTTGTTCTAAGTTAGGTTAAATTCGAATGGGATGATATATATATAAGGAGAGAAAGTGCTAGTCAAAAATAGGCAAAATCGCATTCAGGATTTTAAAACAGGGTAAGGAATCTCGGCCGAGATTCAAGTGTGTCTCGGCCGAGACGTGAAAAAGAGAAAATTTGGAATTTTTAGGATTTGACTCATCTCGGCCGAGATTGGATTGCATCTCGGCCGAGATCTCCATTTCTGGAATTTCTGAAATCCCCTGCAGACTCATCTCGGCCTAGACGCATTATCTGTCTCGGCATAGATTTTCATCTCGGCCTAGATGCAAAGTCTGTCTCGGCCTAGATTTGCAATTTTGCAATTCTTCATGAAATTCCCTGGAGACTCATCTCGGCCGAGATTTGCATCCTGTCTCGGCCGAGATCTTCAGTTAGCCCTTCCTTTTGTTGCCTCGATCGATCCCTCGACTCCGCGGTCGTGTGATGTTCTTTTTCGACCCTTTTTCACCTGTCTTAACACAAAAATAGCACAAACGCATTATTTTGCCCATGAGAGTATAAAAGCACTAAATACACGTGATTATGCACATTATTGACACTAAAATGACACTAAAAATGCCCTAAAATGCGTGCACGAAACACGTGTACCAGTTTGCTACACGGGAATCGAAAATCCTACAATTACGGATAGTAATTTCCTATTCTAGCAACACATTCACAAATCCCTTAAAGGGTGATCAATCCAATAATCAATTCATAAATGTGACTCAATAACAGCAAATAACACAAAACACTTGAATACACAATAATCTCGGTAACATTAACCGCAATAATCACATCAATGTCTTCAACTCAAGGTTCCACAATGATCAAGGATGAACTAAATGGTGCTAGCCACCCATATTAACTAATACAATCAGAAAATAACTAAAAACATAAGAAAACATGATAAATTTGAAGATTAAACCAAGAACTTTGGGTTGAGGATGAATTGACCTTCAATCTTCTTCCCAATGTGTTCTTGATGAGGATGGAGGCTTTAAAGTGGCTGGAAATGTGTTCTAAGGTAGGTTATTTTCGAATTGGAGGATATATATATAGGGGAGAAAGTGTTAGCTTCAAATTAGGCAAAAACGTGCTTGGGTTTTTAAAACAGGGAACCCCGCCGCGGCCGTGGCACAAAGTTGGCCGCGGGCATGGTGAAAACAAGGGTTTTAGGCCCAATTTGGGGCCGCGGCCGTGGTCTAGCTCCTGCCTCGGCCGTGGTCTTGCTTGGGCTGAATTTAGCTTTACTTTTGGAGGGCTGGCCACGGCCGCGGCTGATTCCGACCGCGGTCGTGGTGTTTGGATTGCCACGGTCGTGGTGTTTGTTTGCCTCGGTCGTGGCAAATGATGCTGAAATGTGGCCTTCTCTGGAGGAATGACCACGGCCGTGGCGTTGGACTGCCTCGGCCATGGGTTGAGCCACGGGCGTGGCCTCACCACCTCGGGCATGGTCCCCTGTTTTTCCTTGTTTTCTTCTTCCTTTGAGCTCGATTTGTCAATTTGAGATCTTCGAACCTATTTTTCGGCCTTAATTCACCTGCCCTGACATGGAAATAAACCAAACACGTCAAATTGCCCAATGAGAAATAAACGCACAAAACACACGTGAAAATGCACACAAAAGTCCGTAAAAAGACACTTAAATTGACCTAAAAGTGTATGCACTACCACGTGTACCAAAATCCATTGTGCTTTTCTCTCTACTTTTGTGTGTTTCGAAATAGAAAATAGTTAATTTAAGCAATGAAATTGAGAGCTTACTGATGCGTGTTGAAATAGAACAACCAAAGTTAGAGCTTATTGATGCGTTTCGAAATAGAGCAAAAAATTAGGGTTTATAAATACTGTATAAGGTTGATGATTCGCCGGCTTCTCGGTCATATATGTGGTTTATTTTCTATTTGAATATTATGAATTTTTATCACGGGTAAATATAAATACTATACCATTTTATATTTGTAGTAAATATCCTTCAAATTATTTAGACAATATGCTGTGAAGAAAGACTGACATTAAGGGTATCATTATCTTTACATTTATGTTTTCTTACATGGTAATATATATATATATATATATATATATTATAGAATATGCATGATTTATAATATACTAATTTGTAATGAAATAATCAACACATAATCCCAAATAAGTTCAGTTATAAAAATATTTATTTATTTAATTCTTGTTTCTAATCCAAACCAATTTTAATAATATAACCTACAATATATACACAAATTTAACCTAAACATAGCAAACAAACAATTGCAATTATCGAATTCAATATCTTGTTTTAAAATATTCAATATATTTGTCAAATTAAAGATTGTAAGAAAAATAATTAATTAAATATATTATGTCAGAAACATATATGATTCGGAAAAGAATGTTCGCATTTTAAGTTATTCCAGAATATGAATTCAACTTTGGCGATATCGTCCTCAATATAAGAACATAGTAGTTTAAGGACACGTATTTGCATGAGGTTAATCTGTGTAAATAGACTAAAATAAATATTAAAATAAGATTAGCTCGTGTTCAATACACCAAAAGAGATCTTTTGTATAATATTTTTTGACACCACAACTGTGAACACTAATAATAAGCTATTTATGACCACTTATTGTCACAAATCTCTCTACATATTACTTGAGACCACTTAATTAAGACTACTTTTAGAGACAAGACTATATTTGTGGTCACAAATATATTATTTGCGTCTGAGTTATTGAGACGACAATAAAGTTGTGACAAATGATCATAAGTTGTGACAAATACTCATTATTTGAGACCACTTCACTTAAGTTGTGGCAAATACTCATTATTTGAGACCATTTTTTGTGGTCTCAAAAGACCATTTTTCTGTAGTGGTTATTTTAATTGTTGCACATACGTGTCTGCCGCAAATTGGTATCCAAATTTTATTTCCATCTCAACAAGCTATCTCTCCTACAAGTGTCATTTTTAATTACCAAAAAAAAAAAAAATCTATATCTTTTCATTACGGTGTTTAAAAGTCTTATAATCTTTTCGTCTCAATCCCATATTTTATTACAAATTAATACACATTTTACGATTTTCAATTTGACATCAATGATACATACATAGTTAAAATATTAGTTTTTAAGTATGAGATACTTTTATTATTGTTATCATTATTATATATTTTGATTTTTATATCTTTGTATATATAAAAAAAAAAAATCATTAGTCCAAAAAGAATTTCTTTGGGAAGTATTAAACTGATTTTATTTTCTAGAAGATTCAAATTATCTACAACAATAATGTAAAAGAAAAACTGTGCATGCAGTGCAGGTGTGAAAATCCAGTTTTACTAAAAACAAGTGGCTCTTTTATTATAAGCGTCAATGATTCACCCCAAAGTTTTGTTAAGTATACTTTTTAATTATCTGGTCAAAATTACCCATATGTTATATTGTTATGTTTGACTGGGTGTTGTCCAACATGTTTTATGTGTTCCCTCTGCATCGGTTGAATATATCTATTAACGCTCGATCGTAGCTAGTCGAACATTCTTGAACTGTTCAACAGTCATGAAATGAGACCTGAAACTAACTAAATAAATAAAATGTAAAACTAAAATCTTATAAATATTTTTATTAAAAAAAAAAAAAAAAAAAAAAAAAAAAAACCTAAACCTGACAACTTTAATGTGAAAACTATTTAAAGAAAAATAATATACCAACTAAAACCCACCCAAAAACTTATTAACCTACAAATAGAAGTAAATTAAAAAAATAAATGAATTAGAACTTGGTATTATTTGGCATAAGAATTTAGAGTCACGAAAAAACATAAGAAACTATAAAATTATGTTAATAGTATCACTGAAATATATATAAATGACTTTCATATTAAAATCATAAGGTTGGGATTCTTTTATATTTACAAGATCTTAATTAAAATCATTATACTCCCTCCATTCCATATTAATTGACGTTTTAAGATGTTCTTCCCTTTTTTAATTAATTGACGTTTTACATATTTTTCACCAATTCTACCAATTTACTCCCTAAACTCAATCCTGAAATATCTCTACTTTTCAATTTATCAGAGATATTTTGATTTGATCAAATCTTTAGCTGAGGGTATATTTGTCAAAATATTCAATTCTTAATTCTTCCCTTTCATCTTAAAAGGTCAATTAATATGGAACGAAAGGAGTATTTATTTATACAATTACAGGACGTTGAACCGAGGTTGGTCGAATATTCTTAAAGTATTCGACCGACATATGGACCAAACATTTCAACATGTAATTGACTGACGTAGAGTGAACATTTGAAACATGTTCAATTATGCACGGTAGAACAGAATAATTAAAGAGAAAAATAGAAGTAGACGTACAAGAACGAAGCTAAGTGTGAATAATCGACCCTTTATTATATTAATGATATAAAATAGATATTAAAAAAATTAAAGTCTGAAAAACAATTTTTCTTACAAATAAATAAATAAATTATATGACACTATTGAGTAACTTCATATAGAATCGGCCGATTTTTAAAAAAATATCAAAACTAGCACTTTCTAATTTTTTGGCATTTTATCCTCCCATATTCCACATGCACTCTCCCCCTTCAGATCCCTCACATCATGATTGCCAGCCACATTAACTACCCCATCTTTAAACTCACGTTATCTCTCTCCTTCCCCCATTTCAACCTTCACTTTTTCTCTCTCCTTCCCCCATTTAAAAAATTTACAAAAATTTTAATCATTCCCACTGTTTTAGCTTTGATATTTTGTGAGGGAAGAAATCAAGGCGGTGAAGAAAAGAGTTCGAGATCGATGAAAATTCGACTACATCGTCCTCAACGCCGGACACTGGTTTCGCCGCCTCGCCGTCTCCTTCCTGCTAGAGATCTACCCCTACTGCCTGCCCTTCCGAGCGGCATTGAGAGCCCTAAACGAGCTGCAAAATCCCACCGCCTTGACGATTCTCGGACATGACGAAACCCCACAAAAATAACCAAAGAGAGAGAATTTCGACACGCATTTTCTCAGAAATAGGAAAAAGAATTCCGGGTTTTGTTCCTAGATTTGATTAAGATCAAGGGTTTTCTGGGTTTTTCTTTCTTTCAAGTAAATGGCTAATTTTATTATTTTCAGATCCTGTTGCGGTGGATTTATTATTATTGAAATGAATTTTATCAAAAATAAATTTGAGTCCATATTTTATTTTATTTAAAATATTAAGTTTGGATAATTAAGAACCAGTCAGTGCAATTAATTAATAGACCTGGTCTTCCCCTTTTCTTATCTCACGTTCTCCTCGTTAAAAGCCCTATTTATTCTTATTTATTAAAAAGATGAGAGAGGAAGAAAGAGATATACGAGAAACAAAACAAAAAATGATACATAGTGTTTTCCAGATTCTTCTTCCATTCCTAGCAATAGAGGAATAGAGGATTTTTTCTTTTATTCGTTCCAAGTAATTTAGGAAGGTAGTTGTTGAATGTTTATATAATTAAAGTGTGAGTACTGAGTAGTCACGTTAATTAAATAATTAAGTGATTGAAAGTTTAATTTTGTAGGAATTAAACTCTATAAGATTAATCAACGTATGGAGTAGATAATCGTAGCATTTTGAATTTCTCAAAATCGTCTTTCGGTGAGTGAGAAATTAATTATCAAAGTTGGCCAGTTGATTATGTTATGTGGGATAGAGAATGAATGTTTACTATCCCACATGGGATAATGAAGCATTGATGACTTGCATAAATATGGGAGAACACTATAGCATATTAAGTATGCTTGTGAGAGACTCCTCTTGGAAGCCCACGTGCACGTGCGTTCGGCTTGGCTCGGCTCGGCCCGGCCACGGGCTTGGGCCTTGGGAAGGCCTCGATCTTCGGACTTGGACTTGGACTCGGACTCTTATCTTTTTGGAAGCCTGAAAGTAAGCCTTGGGCTTGGACTCGAATAAATGCTGGTCAAGGTTATTCATGGCCTGTGACCTTCATCTTCGTTGTTGGTTTATGGCCTGTAACAGTCGTCATCATGGCTAGTTAAGGCCTTTTATGAGACATGTTCCTTGCATGGTTAGAAGCAATATATATAGGTGCACTTCCTAGGCTGCAAGGGATACAATTCGAATCATCTCTCATCTCTATGCATATACAATAATCAACATTAGGACTATCCAGTTCAAAATAAAAAAAAATAAAAAATAAAAATAAAAATAAAAATAAAAAAACATACTTAGTTTGCCAAAGCTCTTCAGATTGTGGTGCTTCTTTTGAAGAGACGAAATCATTTTACCTTTGGAGACAGTCACATCGTTCCGTGAGCACTAGCCAGGACGTGTTTTGTCTTAAGGGCAGTGGAATCTTCCACGACTCGATTTATCTTATAATATTTCTCCAGTGTAATAGATAGGAGTTTTATTTTGTCATTGTCCAGATTTCTAAGAATCTTAAGACAAAACATTCTTCAAAATAATTTATGTACAATGGCGTCCAGCTCAAGTGGTGTTCCTACTCCCCCTGCCAACACTGTGGAAAAACCGAAAAAGTTTAACGGTGATAATTTCAAAAGGTGGTAATAGAAGATGATATTATATCTTACCACTCTCGGCATTGCTTCATTTTTTAAACAAGATCCTCTTGCAACCCCTGCTGAAAACGACACCAATACTGAAAGGCGTACTGCACTTAACGCCTGGACACAAGGAGATTATTTGTGTCGAAATTATGTCCTAAATGGACTGGCTGATTCGTTGTATAATGTACATATAGATACGAAGACGGCAAAAACGCTTTGGGATGCGCTTGAAAAGAAGTATAAGACGGACGATGCCGGAACTAGAAAGTTCGTTGTGGCACGTTTTCTTGACTTCAAGATGGTTGACACCCGTCTGGTTCTGGAACAAGCCCAGGAGCTGCAGTTGGTCGTGCATGATGCTACTGCTGAGGGCATGGAGCTTCCAGATCCATTTGTTATGGCTAGTATAATCGGGAAGCTACCACCATGCTGGAGTGATTTCAATAATTACTTGAAACATAACCATAAGGAAATGACAGTGGAGGACTTGATTCTTAAGATTAGGATTGAAGAGGACAACAGGAAAGCTGACTCCAAGCATCGGGTACAACTAGATGCAAAAGCAAACCTGTTGGAACTGGGATCCTCAAGCAATGAGAGGAAACGCCCTAATGAGAATAACACTAGGCGCAACAACCAGCCCAACAACAATAATGGCAAAGGAACAACCTGCAAATGCTCCAAATTTGCAAGAAATTGCTACAATTATGGCAAGCCGAACCACATGGCAAAAAATTGCCGTCTGCCTAAGCAGAAGAAGAAACAAATCAATGCCAATAATGTCAAAAATCAGCAAGATAACATAGACCTCTCAGCTCTTGTGTTCGAGGCTAATATGGTAGACAATCCTCTTGAATGGTTTGTTGATACCGGAGCTACCTGTTATGTTTGTTCTGACAGGGATGTATTTTCTTGCTACAAAGCTTCTTCTGGAGGAAAGCTTCACATGGGTAATCAGACCTCGTCTAAGGTGGCCGGAGTGGGGAACATGGTTTTGAAGTTGGCCTCTAGGAAGGAAGGAACCATGAAGGATGTTCTGCATGTCCCAGACATTTGGAAAAAATTGGTCTTCGGATCGCTGCTTATCAAGCATGGATTTCTCTTGGTGTTTGAGGTCAAGAAATTTTTTTTAACTAAGCAAGGAGTGTTCATAGGTAGAGGGTTTGTAGTGAATGGTCTGTTTAAGATCAATTAATGGCTAAACGCCAAATTAACAATGTAACCGCTACTATGAATGGAAATGCATCAACTTCTACTTACTTGCTTGAGTGTTCCTCTTTATGGCATTCTAGATTAGGGCATGTAAACATCCATGTTATAAAATGATTAGTAAATTTAGATTTGCTAAAATTGAACGAAATTAAGTCACATAACAAATGTGAAGTCTATGTTGAAGCCAAGATGGCAAAGTTGCCTTTTCATTTAGTAGAAAGGAGTTCTACGCCTCTACAACTTATTCACACTGATGTGTGCGATCTTAAATTTGTGCAAACTAGAGGTGGAAAAAAGTTTTTCATAACTTTTATAAACGATTGCACAAGATATTTCTATCTTTATCTTTTAAAAAGTAAAGATGAAGCAATCGAAGCTTTTAAGAATTATAAAGCTGAAGCAGAAAATCAACTGGGCACTTGGATTAAAACAATCCGGAGTGATTGAGGTGGTGAATATGTAGCCCCGTTTGAGGAGTTATGATTGTAGGAATAACGATAGAATCAAGGAACGCTGTGTTCTTTGAAAATATTTTTCCATGTAAAGAAAGAATGCTAGCAAGTTCGAATCAAGAAAATACCTTCGAGAAAGGAAGTACTTCGAACTTGAAAAGAACTGTTGATGCTACTAGCAGTTCTCATTCTTTGGAAGAAGAAGAACCGAGACATAACAAAAGAGCTGGGTTTGCAAAGTCATTTAGTTCTGACTTCATCACCTCTATGCTAGATGATGAAACAAAATCAATAAAGAAGCTCTGTCTAGTCCAGACGCTCCGCTCTGGAAAGAGGCGATCGACGGTAAAACTGAATCTATCATGCAAAATCACACGTGGGAGTTAGCTGACCTTCCACCTGGCTGTAAGCCTTTATGATGGAAATGGATCCTAAGAAAGAAATACAAGGCTGATGGTTCAATTGATAAGTACAAAGCTCGTTTGGTAGCCAAGGGCTTCAAACATAAAGAAGGTGATGACTTCTTTGACACCTACTCCCCTGTGACCAGGATCACGTCTATTTGTGTGCTTCTCTCGATTACTGCAATCCACAATCTTGAGATTCACCAAATGGATGTAAAGACTGTGTTCCTGAACGAAGAATTAGAAGAAGAGATATATATGGACCAACCTGAAGGATTTGTGGTACCAAGTCAAGAGAAAAAGGTATGCAGACTCGTAAGGTCCTTATATGGTCTTAAACAAGCGCCAAAGTAATGGCACGTGAAATTTGACAACACAATGCTATCACAATGGGTTCAAAATCAACGAGTGTGATAAATGTGTTTACATTAAAGGCACGTCTGACATCTATGTTATTGTATGTATGTATGTAGATGACATGTTGATCATGGGTAGTAACCATGAAATTATCGTTGATACGAAACGAATGTTGAAACGAGACTTTGACATGAAGGATATGGGTTTTGCTAATGTGATTCTAGGAATCAAGATTGTTAGGACATCTGAGTGAATTGTTCTGAGACAGTCTCACTATGTGGAGAAAGTACTCAGGAAATTCAATGCTTATGATGATCCACCTGCCAAGACACCATTAGAATTGAATGTTCACATGAAAAAGAACATGGGTGAACCAGTAGCTAAGGACTAATCTCGCGAAATCAGCTCTCCCGAGACGAGATTGACATGTTATAGCTTTTTGTTGGAATATCGCTGCGCGAGATTCTCGCCAAAATCTCGCGAAATCTCGCCCAAATCCGTTTTTTTTTTTTTTTTTTTTTTCAGTTTCAACAAAATTTTAAAACTTTTCCAACCTTGGTTTCGAACCTAAGACCTCTAGAGTGAGGCTCCAAGCTTTATCCACTAGACAAAATCATATACATGTGATTATGTCTACATAACATTTATATAACCTATTCAGTAAAATTCTATTTACAATAATATATACCTTATGGAAATGAAAATTAGAAATAATTGGCTATTTTTGGCCCATAATTAGTATCAAAATGAAAATAATTGGTCCATAATTAATTATCAAAATGAAAATTAGAAATATAAAAACTAAGTATAAAATAATAATTGGGCATTTTTATAAATCTTTTGTTTTGTTTATAATTTTAAGATGAATTTATGTATTAAAGTTGGTTATAATATTTTAAAATATTTTGTAAACTTTCGAATTTTTAATATAATATTTCTGTATTAGTAATTAGTAATGTTGTCTGGAAAACGTCAAAAAATGTTTTATATTGCCACTCATTATTTATATTATTTTATATTTATAAACTAGTTGTAAATAAATCTATTTCTATCAAATTTAAGATGTGTATATGTATTTGAGTTTGTTATAATAATTGTAAATATATCATGTTAATTTTTTAAATTTTTAATGTATTTTTTAATATTTTTCAGAAAATTGCACCGATATTCCGATATTAATCGATATTTCACCGATATCTCCGTAAATTGAAAGATCGATATCTCCGCGAATACCGATATTTTCGTCCTTGCCAGTAGCTCAAGTTGAATATGCAAAAGTGATGGAAAGTCTGATGTACATTACAAATTATACTAGACCCGATCTTACATATTCTGTGAACAAAATAAGCAAATTCACGAGCAATCCAAGTCCAGAACATTGGAAAGCTCTTACAAGGATTTTGAGATACTTATAGTATACTCTTAATCTTGGACTGCATTATATGAGATATCCTTCTGTGCTTGAAGGGTACAGTGATGCAAATTGAATTTCTGACACAAAGGACTTATTCTCCATGAGTGGATGCGTTTTCACGATTGGAGGTGGAGCAGTCTCGTGGAAGTCAACTAAACAAACGTGTATAGTCTGATCCACCATGGAATCAGAATTCATCGCTTTGGATAAAGCTAGTGAAGAAGCTAAGTGGCTTCGTAACTTCTTAGAAGATATTCCGTGCTGGAGCAAGCTACTGCTAGCAGTTATGGTTCACTGCGACAGTCAAGCCACGATTAGTTGGGTACTGAATAACATGTACAATGGTAAGTCTAGGCACATACGCCGTAGACACAATATCGTTAGGCTTGCCTAAACCTAAACCCTAAACCCTAACCTAACTCCGTCGTTCATCGCTAACACATTCTTCCGCACAAACGACTGCAAAATATACTCATTCGGTGCAATGGCGGTGTCTCAAAGCAGAGCTATGATTGTCGCGGCGGCAATATTGACAATTTTTGCACTCATCGGAAGCTCAGCGGCACAGGAGGCACCAGCTCCGGTGCCTGCTCCTGCGTCTTCCGCCGGAGTTTCATCCCCGTCATTCGCTGTTGGTTGCGCTTTTGCTGTTGCTTCTTTTATCTTCGGATCTGCACTCAGGATCTGAATTCACTTACCGAGTTTCTACGTACGTATAGTTAGTGGTTTGTACACCGATTGTAGTTTAGGATTTATGAGTGTTCTGTGCAGATCAGTTTGATATGGTGTCGTTTTTCTGATTGAATATTATTTTTAGGGATTTGTGTTCTATATACGATATTTGTCTCAAAAAAAAAAAAAAAAAAACCCTAAACCACTAAACTAAACCCTAAACCCTCACTTGAATTACATTTTATAACGAATTGAATTGCTAAATATAAGTATATTTTAAGTCATAAATATATTTTTAAAAAGACGATTTGAAAAAATTGTCTCTAAATATTAATCAAACGTGACAACTACTGCGCCAGGTAGATAAATTAGCACGAAATATGGCTTGTCACCAGAAATCGCTTAATAATAAAAAAAAATATATATCGTCACTGTATGTATGTCATTTGTGACGGTTTATATTATTGTTACTATTACAATTAAATGATCACACACTTCAGTTGTCACTACATGTGCCCATGTAATGACATTAACCTTTTTTTGTACAAAATCTCACTTTACAATGACAAAATTTAACATCGGTTAATCCAAGGCTTCAATGATAAAAACAATTTCGTTACTTAATGTATATTTATTGTGACAAGACATCTCGTAACCAATTGTACGTATTAATGACGGTAAAATTTTGTCACAAAATGGTAATCGTTCTTGACGAAATTAATTGTCATTAAATATATTTATAAAACGACGAAAGAAATTTTGTAACTACAAACTAACTCTATTGTGACAAATTATTATAGATATGAAAAAATAATAAATATAGTTATGACGATGAAAGCGTCACAAAGATGGTTTGAGTATTTCAATGATTTTTGTCACCAAAATTTGATATTTTAATAACAAAAAAATGAAATCGTCATATTACATGTTCACTTTCGATGACGAAATATAGTATTAGATGATAAATTTTGGATGAAATAGGTGACGAATTATGCGTCACTATATATTATAAAATATGGTGATGAGGACCTTTAAGGTCATCAAAAGTCATATTTCTTGTGACGTATTCAAATATTGTCACATATACTTAATATCACGGACATACTATGGCGACCGTTGTGATGCTAAAATTTTGTCACCAAATACTTACAGTGGCGAAATATAACTTTTATATAACGAATTTAAGCATCGTGAAAGCTCAGATTTCTTGTAGTGCCACTTATATTGAAAATATAAGTGCAAATTTCTTAATGCATCCCACTTATTACCAATTTTACCATTCTTTTATTAAATTTAAATATTTAAAATAAATAAATTAAAATATGAAAATATGAAGAAAAAAAAACAAAATGTAAACACAAAAGAAATGTTACGAGCTGTTGTGGACAAATCAACATTGACGAAGTTTGATAGTTCTTCCTCCGTTAGATTCAAACGGAATCATCGTGAACATCACGTTTTTTTCTAACTATTGGTTTTTTCTTCATTGTTCATGGCTGATGATACAATTATCATAAAACTATGTCAAAACCAGCGATTCTTAAAACCTGTTATTCTTAACTCCATTATTAATATTTATATATATATGAAATCTCATTACATATCATACTTTATTACTTATGTGCCATTGAAGTCATTAATCTGCCATATATATATATGAGAAATGGAATAAGGTAATCAGTATGAATTTTATTTTAAATGTTGCTAATTTTGAACAACAATCATTATGCCCTAGTTAAAGTCGCCCGTTGATTAAACTTTAAACAAGTTAGGGTTTACAGAATTCTGAGAGAGGGAGAAGCAATTTAGTTGAAGATGACACCGAAGAAAAAAAAGTTAGATTCTTTGGTTTTCTTTTTCTTTAGAATTTTATGGGTTTATTTGTTTCTAATTATTTTTCCTTAATTATTATTAAGGATGTTTTAGTAATTTTATAATAGTAATTTTAATTGATTAAATTAGTGAGTTGCGTTAAAAAATTTAGTGGACTGTAAATAGTCGCCGCCATAAATTTATAGGGATCACCACATTCTCAATTTACTTCAGATCTCCAAAGATCTATAATCTCTTCCGGTAATTTTCCTACACAAAAATCCAAAATTACTAAAATATTAAAAATAATATATCTATCAAGTTCAATAAATCAAACAAACAAAAATAATATTAGAGATTTTGATAAAAATATTGTCAACGCAAAATATTTTAATAACAAGAATAAAGACATACTTATCTTATTTTTTGTGACAAAGATTTTTTTATTTCTGAGTAGGGTTAATTAGAGCAAGCGTGTATATGCCTATATGGGTATTGGGTGTAAAATATTTATAAATTGTTTAACTGCATGTTTATTATAAGATTATGTAAATAGGTGTTTTTCAGTAGACATACATCAATGCTGAAAAAGATATATTATTATAATATTATATATGGATGAGATGTATTGACAAATGAAAAGGTAGTGAAGTAAAAAGTGCGGTTATTCGAAATGAGAAAAAGTAAATGAGTAGTAGAAGATGGTAGATACAGTAGTTTGGTAGAATTTCAATAAACTACAAATTCTGACCTGTATGATTTATTATCATAAAGGGTCTCTTTAAAATTATATATGTATAAATGTACTATGTAAATGAATCGATTTCAATTTATTTCTCGTTAGTGTCCCTTTGAGATGTAATAAGTGGGGATGACAGGACCTGAACCGTGACATTTTATATCCAAAACAAACGTGCTATCAAGTTGTGCTATATCCCTTCAATTATTCTTCATGTCATTGTAGATAATTTATGTCTTGTTTTCCACATCCTTATTTCCTACATTGAGAAAGAGAGTTTTTCTGTTTATTCTCTTTTTGGTCTCATTTAACATTTAACATATAACAACAAGAAAAGGTAATAATGAAAGCAAATTTTTATGGGGCGTTGCACATTTGAATTGGAATTGGGAATTGCGAGTACAACTCAAAGTGGCCCTTAACTGCATATGCATCGGATCATATATGCATTATCTTTACGTAACGTATTATTTTACAATTTACAATAAATAAAAATGGAGTTTTTTTCATACGAGATCTAAAAACTTATCACTATGTGGCCCCAGTACTTAGTACGCCATGGTTTGGGGTTTTAGTAGGTCTATTGATAGAGATTAATCGTATTTTTCCCGGATGCGTTGACATTCCCCTTTTTTCATTCTAGTTATTGACATCAGAAGGAATGAAAAGATTAGCAAGTCATTGACTGATAAAACCCCTTTTTAGAATAAGGGAAGAAAGAAAAAAAAAATAAAAGTGATTTCAATGTCTGCGAGACTCAGATTCAAATTTGAATTAAATGAATATTAATAATAGAAGTATGGGGGTAGAGTACGAAAATCAAGGTCTAGGGCAAGAATACAAGACCTTTAACAGAAAAAATACCGTCATTCGGGTTTAAATAGATTTTCAAAATCATTGTCTTACTTATTATTGTTTACTACGACTTCGCTTTGATTTATTATTACTTTATTAATTTGATCTTTTGGAGTTGGATTTCAAGTTAGTAACTTCTATTTCTTCCTTCCTTTCTTTTCTTTGTTTCGAATCAAAATAGAACAGTTGAGTAAAAAAAAAATCAAAGGAGGTTCATGGCCAAGAAGAAAGATGCGCGGGTAATGGTGATTTTGGAATATACCGGTTGTATCCGAAATGGTGTTAAGAAGGTATTAACGGAAATTTCCAGATATATTACTCAAAAGAACCAGCACAATACGTTCCATCGATTAGAATTGATAAAATTATGTCTCTATTGTTACAAACATAGGATTAATGAAAAAATAAAGAAATAAGTCTAAGCAAGTATGTCTTAGAAGTGTTGAAATACAATGGCCTAGCAACACCAACACCATATTCCCACCACTCACCTCTAAATATCTATCCTTCACAAAATTATTTAACTTACATCTCCAAGCATCTCCATTTGTCACTGATATGGTAGGCTTTCTTCTACTTAGAAAGATTAATAATTCATGGCACTAAAATATATTAGCAGTTTGGAAAGCCCTTCTAATTAGAAAGATTAATAGTTCATTATTCTAGAATAGAATTGTTCATACTCCTAGGTTTCGTTTGTTAATGGTTGCAGGTGGCTGTTCCTTACTGGAACTTGGACAGCATTTATGCTAACGCCTCCAAAGTATGTTCCGCAGATACTAGTAGTTGTTGTGATAGTTTATTCATTAGTCGTGGTTTGAAGAGCGTTGTGGCTAAGATGTTATAAGTTGTCACAGCAGGAGCCGCAACCGCTTCTGCCGGAAGAGCCGCCACAGGAGGAGTTGTCGTCGCTGGAGGAGACACCGAGTCAGGATACCTTGGAGGAGGATGGGCAGACCCAGGAGGAGGAATGTATTAATTCTGTTATAATCAATTTGTGATGACACAGGATGTGTGGATGCGTTTGTTTATGGTTGTAGGTGTTGGAGTATTGTAGGTTGTGTGAAATAAAGTTGAATTAGTAGATTGAGGTAAATATATGAGTACTTATTTATATTAGTTGGAGATTGGGTTGGAGTTTGATTATAATATAAAAAGTGATAAAGTTGATTTGATGTGTGTAAGAGGTAATTAAGGAATGGTTGATGATTGATTAAAGTGTGTACGTGAATTGTGTTTGATTGGTGATGTGTATAAAAGTTAGGTAGAGAATGGATGAGTGCTGTTTTGTTGATTGTTGGTTAAAATAATTTTATTTTAAATTATTTATTAATCTAATTTGAATAATTAAGTTATGAAATAAAAAATTCTTTTAAAACTAATTTCATTTGAATGTTTTTCTTTTTTCTTTATTTACCAAAATTTATTCCTTTATCCAAGTAATTGTCAAATTGTATTTTTCTAACTTATTATTTTACTAATTTTAGCACTTTACAAATTTTGTTTAATAACAAATAATATATCTTGGTTAGCGCTTGCACACTAAATGCAAATGTAGATTCTTCTCGACATTATATGAAAGAATAGAAAACGAGCGAAAATACTAGCTCAGAAACTTATTTTAAAATTCAACAAAATCTACCCACATGTCCGTCACAACATATAAAAATATAAATTAACAAATGATGTCAATAGTGGTACACCAACAATACATATTAATTGGATTGTTTAGGGGATGTAACCTGCTTAATTAATCAGTACAAACCATCATGATGATTAGTGGGTACAAACATAGTCTTCGCAGGGGCTATACGTCCAAAGCCACGGAAAAGACCCATGCCTCCTTGTCGACCGGTGTGAGGTCCAAAAACCACTGGGTAATGGATGTATCGCGTAATTTCACCACCGCTTTAGTCATATTTGCGATTGGAATTCCCTCTGTCGCGGGAACTATGACCATGCTCTGTACGAATGACGGTGATGCATACAAAGCATACGTACAAATATCATCACAGATTCAATAGGTGAGACATGTGAACAAGACAAATTCGATATCAGCCTCCGGTTAACTAAAGTATTGATTAGGGCAAAGAAGTAATCCTTGGTCATACGGGCTTGATCATAAAACCTTTCATTATGCCCGAACAACAGCTCTGCCACTCAATCGGACCCTTGCAGTATATAAGTGTTTTGGGGTTGGCGGAGGATATGGTAAAGGGGCATTTAGGGTAAAGTGTGATATCATTTTGTTTTCGGACTTATCTAAGTTTGAATTGGAGACTTCGGAGTTTGAGATAGAAGCGTCCGAGTTTGAGTTGGACATGCTACATAAAAATGATGAAAGTGTTATACAATTTATTGAAGATGAATCAGTCGGACAACACTATCATGATTGATTAATAATACACTATCAGGCATGTATGGTAATGTGAATCATTAAAACACTAATGATAAATCAAAGTGCAGACACCGTAGAATTCGTGTTTCTTACATACTACACAATAAAAAGAAATAGTCCTTAACAGATAGGGATACACAGGCTAGTGGGTATCCTAGATAGGGGGAGTCTAGAGGGTCGCAAGGAAGAACATCTTCTCATCATCGTCCATTTTCATCCATAAATGGCGAGTGGACTCGTACTGTATGGCTCTGTAACCGGTCATTCAGAGCTCTTGAGTGGGAGCTATCTTCTTGATCTCTTAAATGTATACTCGGATATCCTCCTTCTGACCGGAAGGACCCACGTTTTTCCGAAGACCAAGATGAGAAGCTGGCACACGCTTCCACATGGGACACGGGCATCTTTCAGAGTGCGGGCACGTCCTTGCGTAGGACCGGCTGCATTGGTTGGGCCCTGAGCCCCCATAAAGTTGAATGCATTGTAGTTAGCACCCTCAGGTTCCCCACCACTGCCATCGTTAGCCGCATGAAGACCTGCGCCAGACGAAAGGGCCTCCTCACCTAGAGCACTCGTCCCCTGCCTCATGTCCTCGCATTTTTCCCAGTTGGGACAGTCGTTCTGAATGAATCTGCAGTAGTCAACAGCTTGCTGTAGGAATTCAGAGGCGAGGGTAGTTAATGGCGAGTATGTTCAGGTTTTTACTTAAAACATTATCACTAATGACCAACATAATTTCTATGGCAGTGATGGGGTAAATTAGCCCTTCATACCGAGCGTTTAGTCTGTTCAGGATGCGTTCAGGCGTATTACGAGAGAATCAACCCGACATAAGGCTGCTGGCTTCCCATTCTAGGTGACATAGACAAATCAACTCTTTTTTGGAGGTCCATGTCCAGACAACCTTAGTTGTGGCCGGTGATGACCTTATCCTAACCTGACCTCTTGAACCCCTACAACGCAGCATCTAAACATAGTGGGACCAATTGAATAAATTATTAGAAAACTTAGAATAGTTTGATTAAGCGGTCAATGATAGTGGGTGTCTAAGTTTACGTATTAAGGGTACATAATATGCATTTAATGTAGTGAATTGCCACGAATCCGCTAAAAACGTGATGTTTAGTTAATTTGATCTATTTTCATTAATGAGATATTGCATGGTTAATTATGCTACAACTTCGACATTTCTTATTACTTGTAACTGATGAATTTACTATGCTAATTAACTATTTTTCCTAATTGTGTAATGAGGCTTAGGTCAATAGCAAAATATAATTGGGAAATATATTTATAATTACATTTATAACAATAAATTCACATTAAAGTTTTATTATTAAGTTTTGTTTAAAGTCAGTATAAAACGTAATTACCTATACAAGTTAATAATTGTTTCGTAGTTTCGCGAAACACCAACTTTATGGTGAATTGTTATTTCCTCCGAAAAAGATTTCACATAGGATTAGGTTATTTCTTTCTACTTAATACTTTTTAGTTACTTAATTGGACAATAGATAGAATTTTTAAATTTAGAATTCTTAAATAGAAGTTCTTTATAAGACCCAAACATAAGTTATATTAAAATAACAAATTGTAACAATTAAATGAAGAAAATCAGGTTAAATAAATATTCAAATTAACAGATTTGTTTCAATTTAACTAATTTTCTAACTTGTTTATATTTTAAAAGTCCACAAAATTTTAGTTGGATATATTTTGCTTTATTTTTTTGGAACGTAACAAATTTTAAAGGACCAACTTTTTTTAAGACCCAAGATGTATTTATTTATTTTTTTAAGCTTGAATTCACAAAAAGGCGGTGGTCTTAAATTTTTTTATTTGTATTCACAAATGTCGATAGTGCGAAACTAAATCTGTTTTTCTAGTACAAGTTTGAAAATGTTATAAATTATTCGTAACAGAACTTGAACATAAGTGAAACTAGAGATTCTCTGAGGAAATCGTCAATCTTTCCATTCAACATATTTATAGAAAAAATTACAAAAACATCGTCGTGCTTGCAGTGACGTGCTTCCGCACTGTCGTGCTTGCAGTGTCGTGTTTGCAGTGACGTGCTTCCGCACTATCGTGCTGCATTGTCGTGCTTGCAGTGACGTGCTTCCACACTGTCGTGCTTTTGGCATTGTCGTGCTTCTGACACTGTCGTTTTTGGATACCACTTCCAAGATAAGCGATAGATTATGGTGTTCACAAAATACATGGATCACCCGTGTGACTCATAACAGAAAATTAATTATGGCAACGGAAATTCCTTTATAAGTCTCTTCGAATATACTAAAGGTCAGTTTCGATAAACCACTAATAAGAACAGATCCCCATCATTTACAAATAAGTATAGAAACAGAAAAAACGAAAAAGAAAAACAAACAAATCCACAATAACAACTTTTTGCAATTACAAGTGTAACAAGTCTAACTATACAATTTACATGAAATTACAACCTCTGCAAGTCATGTACAAGTTTATTCAAAACCATCAATTCGTGTTAACTTCTGTACATACATATCTCGACCCAAATATTGTTCTAAACTTGAATGAGATTGGATATCTTTTATCTTCGAAAATGTTGTGACAATCGTGGTTTGTCAAGCAATTAATTTGCTTGACAGCTACCGATTGAGCGTTGCATTAATGAATGGTATCATACTAGTCAGTCCCTCTATAAACCTAAAGAGGAATTAAAACGAACAAGATACAACATACTAGAGACATACAAGTCAGGTTTCAATTAAAACAAACAAACTGGTCCTTATAACATATTGGTAAAGGCATTTAGGCAAATCGAAAAACATAAAGGGCAAATAAATAAGTTAAACTAAAGAGGGGATTGCTAAGGTTGTAAGGCATATGGTGCCTATAATAGAGTTCGCGGCCTCTTAACCAATCGAAGAAATCAACAAAAATAAAAATAATAACATAATCAACTAAACATCAAAAGACTGACTTACGGCTCCACTCAAATGGCAATAACACTCACTGCCGTCTCGAAGCCTACGGCTTTCCAAAACCAACATCAATAAATACCAATCCAAAGATAATATACTCAGTAACATTCAATCTAAAACATAAAAGAAAGAAAACGGAAGATAAAGAAAGACGAAGAAGGGAGGTGGTGGTTGCAGAAGAAAGAGAATGGTAGAGGAGAGATAAGAGGGGGGACGTTTCATCTTTTAAAAAAAAAAATTCTCCTAATCTAAGAACAAAGAAAAAATTCTTCCCTCCCCCTACGATCACTCGAACCTAGGACCAAAGACAGAGGTAGTAGATGCAAAGACATAGGTAGTAGATGCTCTACCACATGAGCTATCCAACTTCATCTCATCTTTTAGAGAGAGAAGAAAGTAGGGATATCAATATTGACCCGATCCGCCCTGTCCCGAGACAATTGGGACAGGACAAAATCCGACCCATACTAAAACGGAGCAGGTCGGGGAAGCGTTCTATGAGCCGACCCGTTCCGCCATGCTTTCTAAATTAAATTTTTATATACTGTATATATTATGTAAAATTATATATATATATATATACATACGTATACATAGACATGTAAAAAGATTATATTATTATATATATAATTTGATATATAATATGTATATGTAACTGTCTAACTAGACTAGATAAAAATATAATATAACTTTCTATTTTTAACTATATAAAAAAATTAAACGTTAAACTAAATTAAATCCTACTATTATTTTTATTGTTATACTTTAGCCTAACATTGTTGCAATTTTAATTTTTTATGCAAAAAAAAAAATAATAATAATCTTTTCTAAAAAGAATAATAATAAATTGACGGGTCGGAGCAGGACAGACCCAACACATGTGGGGCAGAGCATGGACCAAAAAACTTTTGCCTCGAGACAGGGTACGACATGGGATGTGGGGCAGAGCAGGGCGGGACAGAGCAGTTAGATACCCGATCTGACCTACAACGTTGACATACCTAGAGGAAAGAGGATGGGTAAATGGAGTGGGAGTTCAACCCTAATTGGGAGCAATATGGAGCAATATATTACTCTAAACCGAGAAACAAACGCAGGCCAAGTTGGGACCAACAAATTGACCCAACATTTACCAAACACGGCCCTAAAGTAAACCTCAGGGCACTCTTTTCCATCTTTCTTATTATCTTTAAAATCCTCAAGAATCAGGGATTTGAGATCATAGCTACTAACCATTCTATTAGTAACGTTGATCTGGTCATCAATAATCTTTTGCAAGTTCTCTCACGACATGCCTTGATGCAGAAATATACCAAATATTGTCCCAACACCATTCTCAAAGTCCATTTTAGTCCCTATGTCCAACATACTGCATCAACTAACATGGCTGACACAAAAATTAAAGGTGCAAAATCGAAGATCGAAGATTCTTTTTAGACAAAAGTGGTCACTAACAAAAAACCAGGCATAAGTAACACGGTCGTCCCTAACATTATAGATAGAACTTATGAAATCAACAATTAACTTTGAGAAAAATTCTGATAGCAGCAAAATAGAAGGAAAACAGAACTTTTTAAGGGCATTAACTAAATGTACTATATATAAAATAAACAGCAGCAAAGAAGTTTGACACAGAAAAACCCGAGCCAACAAAAAAAGACGTCAATGTGTGTACCTACTGAGGTCCAGGAAAAACAACTCCAACTACAAAACTCTAAAACAGATAAAGCCTCAACTTGGAGACGTACAACTTAATCAAAAAGACCCAAGCCCATGTCTTCATCAGACTCCTCCTCGGGTTCGTCCTTCTTCTCCTCCACCTTTGCAGCAGGAGCAGATCCGGCTTCTGCCGCTGCAGCTGGAGCAGCAGCTACAGCAGCAAACTTGGTAGGATCCTGCATAATTAATAATACAAATTTCATCATTAATTGAAAGTAATGTTACGAATACGGTATTAACAAAATAACCTTTTTAGGTTTATCCTAATTACATCAAAGACCCACAATTTGTTTCCTTGCAATTTACACAAAAAATTAGAGCCGGGATGTAAGACAAAACCAAAGGTTAGGGGTAGCACTTGTAAGAAAACAAAACTTTAGGGGTAGCTTTTTTACCTAATGATAATTAACAAAACAACTTTTTAGGTTAAGACTAATTACAACAAAGACCCACAATGTGCTTCCTTGCAATTTACACCAAAAAAAGTGGAGCAGGGTTGCAAGAAAAAACAAAACTTTAGGGGTGGTTCGTTATTCACAGAGGGGGCATCTGCAAGACAACAAACTTCATTGGGGTTCGGTTGTGAGTAGGCTAGACTTCAAGAGTAGTCATTATTATTATCCATGTAGAAGGAAAAAGTACATACCGCAAGATACTCCTTAACTTTATCAGCTTGAGGGAAGGAGTAGTCGGTTGCAACTGCAACTGCGAGGACGTTCTTGTATGCATTGATGAACATGTGTGGTGCAGCTGCAAGGGTTGGGTATGATACTGCCAGTGCTAGAGAAGTGACCATGGAGACTCCCAAGGCAAACTTCTCAACAAGGTCATCTTCAGTCATGTCGAGAACCTCCGGGCTAAAGACTGTGCCATTGTCATAGACAGAGACCACAACGAGACCATAAGAGAATGGCCTAATTCCAAGCTTGGAAAGCAATGCAGCTTCAGAGGACCCCACTTTGTCTCCCTTCTTGATAAGCTCCACAGGGGTGATAATTTCGACAGTACCCTTGTTAATCTTGGTTGGAATATTAAGAACCTGGGAAGAACAAGTCGTGAGATTTTCTCTCCAAAACAGGAGAAAAGGGAAAAGAATTTAAGATTATATGAAGAAATATAAAGACCTGGAAGAAAGAGGTTTGGGAAGGATCGAGACCGGTGTTACCGGGTGGGACAACCACATCAATTGGAGCCACCAAACCAACACGAGCAGGTGCTCCGACCTGATATCAATAACACATCAATGTAAGTTACAAAATTTAACATCACAAATGAAAATAATTTAAGCTGTTTTAGATGCATAAAATTTATGGACTTTTCTGACAAAAATATGGTTACATTTCTTCTGTTAACATACTTTCGAGCAACCACATGGTTGGCATGTATCAAAATACCAAGTTCACTATACAAATTCGTGCATTCAACAATTAACTTAAAGAAAAAATCAACAGAACCAATAAGCAAAGGTTATTCCTGAACATGCTTAACATTCAAGGCTTACAAAATTTTCACAAAACACCGATGTCACGCGTAATCAACCGAGGACACAGGTTATGATTACAAAAAACCTCTCTTTGTTGAAGCCCCAACATCGGATAAGAGAGAAAACAAAACTAAAATGTAAAACAAAATAAAAATACTTCTTCAAACAAAGCAATTAATCCAGGAAAATAAATGAAAGAAATTTTTGACTTCCAATTGCTGAGGAGCAAACAGGATAACACAATGATGACAGAAAAAACAAAACAATCCAAAGCAAACTACAGCAAGTTCTGAAATTGAAAACTTAAATAACATAATTTATTGAAGACTAAAATTATCCAAGTCCAAGATCAGTCATACATAGCAAAAGAACATCATCATCAACAAAAGCATTCCCCTATGTGACTAGAATATTCAAACAAAATAAAAAAAAAAAATCTGAGGAATATATACCTTGTACTTTGCAACCTCCTCGCTAACTTCCTTCAAATCACCCTTGGTAAAGATCAGCCCAACATTTCCCTGTTTAAAGAAATCGGGAAACAGTCAAACTAAAAAAAAGAGGTATGGTGATCCCAGCATCTACATACTCTTGTTAACCATTTTATTTATCAAATTGAGAAACCATATGAAAAATTGCTTCAATTAATTCATCGGTACCGCTAGAGGAAGATGAAATGTGGATTGATTATTTTTTTGAACAAGGGAGAGAATAAGGCATACAACCAAGAATGAAAATACCGTGGAAACTTAAGTAACTCAATTTAAAGAAATATTTTTAAAAAAATGCAGAAAACTATAAATCAACAAAAAGAACAAAATCTCACTCAAAAGATGAAACAAAATGAATTTGGTGAAATTACAACAAATCATACACCATTTTCGCCGATAAACCAACATATCATCAAAATGTTTCATAGAAATTTCAGTAAAAAATAAAGATCTTCGGGTCTTAAAATTTTCACCCTTGTATAAAATTAAATTCTTCCACATGTAAATTGTGTCACTAATCACCGATAGATGATAAATTCAACAGAACGGGATTCCAAAATTCACCAACAAACCAAAACATCAGCCACATTTCGAAGCATGCTTACATAAAATAATATCCAAAGAACCGCATCACCAACCAATTTTAAATGTAACCACAATACAGAAATTATATCACAGACAACAAAATACACAAAACCAGTTATCCACACCAAGCAACACCATAATTCACAACAGCTTCTAAGATAAACACAGAAAAACAAAATTCATCACTTACAACAAGCAGAGGAATGAGGTTGAGAATAGCGGTGTTGCCGGTCTTCTCGGCATGAATCCGGACAGTCCTCTTCATCATGGTGTTCTTACCCATGAGAACGACGGAATCACCCCTGAGACCTCTCCTGATGTTCTGGAGCTGAGTCGATCCAACGTTGTCGGCGGCGGCGACCAAAACCTGAGTGTACTCATCGAGCAAATCACAGAGCTTCTTGTCGTAAGCGATCTTCTTGTCGGCCTTGGAAAGCTTAGGAGCCATTGATAACTGATAGAGAAAATGCTATGGATAAATCAGGGCCAAGACGCAACGGCTGCGTGACAAGGCGGACAGTGGCGCAACTGTCTCTTTAACCTCTGATTTTGGAATGCCTGAAACCCTAGAGGATAACCTGCTTTATATATCAGAGTAACAAATAACAAATGGTGTATGACCTAATACATAAACTGGATCGATTAGTGGGCTTGGTTTTGGGCTTAGCGAACCCATTGGGCCCTGCTATATTTGGGTGTGCATTTTACGTCCTGCTTGGGACTGCATTTTACTGTCTCTACTAGTTGTCCACCCGTACGATGCACGGGTTAAAAACAATTACATTAAATAATTAATAAATCATAAAATAAATCATCATCAGCATAATGATAACAAAATGAATATATTAGTAATAATATTAAATAAGAGTCGAAGAATGTATAATCTATAACAATAATTAAAAACATATATACCTTTTTATTTTTCAATATACAACATTAACATTGGAGACGGCATCTATTTTCTCCTGTCACATATACTGAATTTTAAACCATGTCAATTAAGCCATGTCTCAATACCTATTCATATAAAGCAGAAAGTGGAGATATAATAATTAGTAAACATCTCTAGTTAAAAAAGAAAAGGCCCTTAAAAAAACTAAGCCTAATATATATATATATGAAGCAGACTGAAATTGCCAAAGTAAAACGAAAAATAATACACATTAAAGCATTAAAGCCAACACAATATTACATGATCCCCATTACTTGGATGATCGGATAAGAATAATACTCCCTCCGTTCCAAAATAGATGATGTTTTAGCTTCTTAAACAAATTCCAAAATAATTGATGTTTTAGGTTTTTTTTACCATTTCTCTCTATTTTACCCCTATGTAAATCCAAAAATATCTGACTTTTCAACCTCCCACTCACATTTGATATCATTAAATCTTATCTGCACAAATTTTAGGGGGTTATATTTGGTAATATATTTGTTTCTTAATTATTCTGTTTTTTTCTAAAACATCATCTATTTTGGAACGGAGGGAGTAATTTTTTTAAAACAAAATTTGGCCCATTTCCATAATCAATATCACCCATGGCCCAATCTTTGTCACAATCAGTAGGGCTTTTCGCTCTCGAAAAAGAATTTTATTTATTTAAAAAAAACCAAAAGCAACCAAAATTTTGGGATTTAAGATTCTCCAAAACACTTCTAGGAAGTGATTAGAGTCGCAAAATATGTGACTACAAATACTCTTAAAAATAAAAGTACTTATTCAAAGTAATTTTATTGATCACACCTCTCACTCTCAAATAGCAACAGCCAATTCTTTTTCGGTGGAGACCCGGGACTTCCTTCTCCCAAGGCCTTGTAACTAATAATTTACAATTCAAGTTGATCAAGTTTTTTGTTGAAGTTTATACAACTGCTTACATAGCTTCTATAATAGCCAATGCATAGTTTCTCCAATTGAGGCTAACCATGAAATCAATGTAGTAGCAAAGGCAGCTCAGCAGGAACCCTAAGAGACACCTGCGCCGCAAAAAAGAACTCAGATCGGGCAGCCTGAGAACGAACGCCAAGGAAGAACTGGATCGAACAACCTCACTGGTGGATCAGAAACAAACTGCAGCCCATTCTTCAAAAGAGGATAGGAGGCAGTACGCAGTGAAGACACAAAGTTGTGGATGGCGTACCCGCGCTTCGAATTCATACAACAGATAAACAATCAAAGGGAAAACGCAGCGATGTACAGGCTTCAAAGGAGGAGACGAAGGACTGAATCCCGTTGGAGAGAATTCAACTTCATTGTCAAACAAAATAAAAGAACCAAGTCCGAAATACACATAAATATATTGTATTCAGAAACTATCAGCATTTTAAAGAAATATGTAGAGATCTACATTCTACAATTTTTCATCCCACGTCTCCTATAATGTGCTGCGAATCTAAGTTATGCACGGAGATAAATTTGTGGAAGAGAGAACGTTCATAACAGTTATAGGAAAGATAAGTGTGGAAGAAAGAAGTTAATGGCAGTTATAATAATTTAATATTTTTGAAATAAAACAAAAATGAAAAACAGCAAAAACACTACAGATTGACACGTGTATAAGGATAAAGATGAAGGAGAGCGTGACACTTCAATGGGACATGTGTCAGCGCAGGAACGAATGCACTTCTCCTTTAGTATTAAGTATGGATTTCGATGATTACCGCTATAATTATTATTAGTAAATGCACCCGTGCCATATACGGGCACAGTGGCAGATCCAAAAAATTTATGTGACGAGGATCATTTATAAACTAATCTAGGAATTTATTTCATGAAATAATGTTTTTTAACTATGTTTATATGATAATTTTTTACCTTATAGAAGGCAAATTCTGAGTAGACCATAAATCAAATCATTTATATAATTAGGTCATAAACTTAAAATATTTGATAAATTATATTAAAAGTAATATGTTAAAAATTAAAGGGGTACTACCGTTGTGAACCCTTAAATATAATCAACTGAATAAATATAATTAGAAAAATACTAACAATTTATATAAGATTAATAAATTGATTTAATTACAAAGAGAAAAAAAATCAAGATATATTTTTTCTACATTCATTATAGTTTCTAACATCTGTATCACTATTGCTTACACATAACAATACATGTATAATAGCATATATAGTATTTAAGTTAGAGATTTTGAAAAAGTTATTAAAGTTAGAGATTTTATAAAAATCGCTTATGTAAAAAGTAGGTAGTGTTTGCAAAAAAAATGATTTCCGGTCAAAGTAGAAGTTGGAGTGTTTGCGATAGCATCACTAATGTCGTTTTAAAATATCATATTATTTACAAAATTGTCATTGAGGGGGTGTTTGCGATTGCTTTTGCTTCTGAAAAAGTAATTAAAATTAGAGATTTTATAAAAATCACTTCTATAAAAAGTAGGTAGTGTTTGCAAAAAAAGTGATTTCCAATAAAAGTAGAAGTTGGAGTGTTTGCTATAGAATCACTTATGCCTTTTAAAAAATGTCATATTATTTACAGAATTGCCATTGAGTGGAGAAAAGCATTAAATTTTAGCTTTTAGCTTTTACATTGGAAGCACTTCTTCTAAAGTAGAAGTTGGCTTTGCAAACACTACAAAATAGCTTTTCTCAAGTTATAAGCTGAAAATCACTTAGAAAAAGCAATCGCAAACACCCCTTGAGTGAAGAAAAGCATTAAATTTTTGCTTTTAGCTTTTGTATTGGAAGCACTTCTTTTAAAGCTGAAGTTAGCTTTGCAAACACTACAAAATAGCTTTTCTCAAGCTCTAAGCTGAAAATCACTTAGAAAAAAGTAAATGCAAACACCTCCTTAATAAAAATTGATGGATAATTAACATTTCTATTTTCTAGCTTGTTTGTTAATATTTCATTAAATTTTGTTGGTATTTGCTTTCTAGGCGTGGTTGTTAATATATGATTGATTTCATTGGTATTTTTTTTTTATTTCTGAAATTGGAATGGTATATTTAAAAAACAAAGATAGAATTTTTTTTATGACGAGACAGTATAAAAGGGAAATGACCAAAAAAATAATACAAAAGGGAAATAAAAGAAGAAGAAAATTATATATCTCAAAACAATTACTAAAACCACAAATAAAAACTTAATATATCAAGAGAATAAAATTGCTTCTTTTTTTCTCATATTATATAAGAGTCAACAAAATGAATAAAAAGAAAACTCCAAGGAATAGAAAGTTTTCTTTCCAAAATCACACTTTCCATACTCACTCGATTCATATTTTTATGATAAGTCCACCTTTCAAAACATCTCAAATCATTAAAGAAGATATAATTATGTAGCACATGATGTTTTTATTTCGAGATTATATTTATAATGTTTTAAGTTAGTAAAAATCGAAAAGTTTTTCTTTTTCATATTTAAAAGTAACATACTACTTCGTCCGAACTAATTTGGTGTGCCGCTTTCATATTAAATAATTATCTAGAATTTATATAATATTTTTGTCTAAATTACATATTTCAATTAAATTCTACTAGTTGAAAAATCATATCTGTATATATCGATATATATATATATATATATTATTTCTCAAAGAGGACCACTAATGTTTAGGTTGTATTTGTGTTTGCTTGTTTTAACCAAATTTCTTGTTTTGACTTTAGTTGAGTTGAAAAATAGAGTTTGAAGGATCTCTTTTGTTGTAATTTAGCATATTTGAGTTAAAATCTTGAAGTAGGGGAACAACTACTTCAAACTACTTCTCACAAAAAATTATTAGGAAATGTTATTATTTAGCAACCACTGCAACAAAGTCTAATTTTAATCACTTTCTCAAAAGTAAAAGCAACCACATATACTCTGTTACACTCTTATAGAATTTCCTAACACTTCATAATCATTCCGTGTAGCCTGGAATAAAATGAACTAATATGATCATGAACAGATCTAGAAATTGAATTAATTAAAATTATAGCATAAGATGACTATATCTAAATTCCAAAGCAAAACATAAGGAATTGAAAGGACGATGGAGGATCAGGATGCCTAATTTAATAAACAAGATTAAGCACTATAAAAAAATATGTTATTTACAAACGGTAAAAAATTTCCGGTAGAATTTCAAAATATGTCGCTAAATAGATGTATCTGATAAGACTCATATTTCACATTTATGCATCATATTTTCTCATATTTTATTTGTAAAAATTATGCTTAACTCTTGTATTTTGATGAAAATTTGTATTTGTAGGATAAATGGATGATTTGAGCAACTTGGATGTAAATTCGGTTGATTCCGAAGAATTCAAGAATGTTCCACAAAGATGGCATTTCCAGGAGATGTTTTGAACATAAGGCGTGGGCACGCCTTAACCAGCAGGATATCAAATTGCGTTTTGAACATAAGGCGTGGGCACGCTTTTACCTGAAAGTGTATACCTGCGGGATTTTTACAAAGGAGACTCCTATCTTTCTCTCTCCAGGAGATTTGAAATTAGTTTTAATATATTTGGACTTTTATTAGAAAAGTTTTAGATAAGGCCAAAGGGGGAGATATAAGGGGAGAAGTTCAAAAACAGAAAAACGGACGCTATTATTTTCTTTCTGTCTTCTCTCTTTTCTCTAACCACCCAAAAAGTACTTTTGTAAAAAACTCCATGGAAGGCTAAACTCCGTTCTCCGATCGAAGAATAATTAAAGGCTTGGTTCTTCCATATTTGTGAGATCTAAATTGTTTTACTTGTTCTTCAATTCTTTATTATTCGTATATCTCCCGTGTTTGATGCAATTACTGTTTTGATTGATTGAATGATATGGCCAATTGTTTAATTGTCAAAATAGTATAGTACCAATTAGAGCGTTAAATCCGTAATTGTTTAACTGTTCTAATATTTGTGGTAAATAACATAGTTGATTACAAAAATAGGTTTTCTGTCTATGTTATGGAGGTATACGATCTAGTCTAAATAAACCTACATGTGTGTTTGTTGGCTAGAATTGGTGGTCTCTCTCTTTTTAATGCTGTTGATAAATTAAATTCTACGATCGTATCTAGAATTGTTTATTGGCAAGAGAAGTAATCAGAGAACGTATCCTGATTATCGAATCAGTAAGGAGAGACAGGTTATTAGGTCGTACCAATAGCCATAACCAATTTAATGTTGAATTGAAGAATTTATTATTGCATCTATGATCGAATATGAGAACCATGTCTGAAATTAAACTTTGATCGGACTCCTTGTCAATTACTAATCTTTAACACACTTCAATATTGTTTTAGTTAATTTAATTTTGCTCAATATCCATCTTCAAAACCCCCCATCTTTAGTTAATTTATTTTCAATTATCTTGCAAAAGAATACATCTCTACCAATTCCTGAGGATTCGACCTTGTTTCCACTATCACAAGTTTATAATTAGAACAAGTATTTGTATATTTGTTGGTTTCGACACCCAACAGTATCGATGAAATTACAGTAGAAAAAATCCCAGTTGTATTTTACTGGTTAATAAAAAATATTGTTAGCGGAATTTACAGTGCAATTTACCAATGATAGCTTCTACAAGCAAGGTGATATATTTATCGACTACTTTTTTATTATTATAATTTTTTTAAAACAATGAAAGTTTCTACAGATAAGGTGATATGATTTATCGACGGATTTTCCATTATTAATTTTTTTACATTCGGTTCTTTTTTTAACTTTTTGCTTTTTATTATGTTACCGTATTTAAAACATACAAAACACGAAAATTTAAAACATACACACAATATTTATAAAATATAATTATCTATTAATCAACTCCATAAGAATTCAAATGTTCCCAAGGCTCAAAACTTTGTCTTAATAATGATGAGGGTTCTGAGATAAGAGTATGGTAGCAGCCACATTAATGAAGCTGCAGCAAAATGAAGTAGCTAATTTCTTCCATAGTATCTCCAAATAAAGTAATTGAGGTGAAGTGAAGGATGAAAATTTTGGTTTTTACGAAACTTTCATATATCTATATCAGTGGAAATGTCCAATACTTTTTAAGAACAATAAATGAATACATTGTATAGCCTAGAAGGTCCAACATGTGCCCATTAATAGGTTCAAATACGCCACTTCAAGAAAAAGACGAAGCACAAAAATCACCGAACCATATAACATGATTTGTTATTTTGTAGAAAATATTTTCATGTATTATTGTATAAAATATTATGTGCCCCTAAAATTTATATTTTTTCCATGCCCGAGTTAGTTAACTCTTTCGATTCATATAAAGTTCAGCCTAAATAAAAAAAGATGAAAGGGAGGACAAACACCTAATATTAAGTGTACTAATAAATTTTATCTTTTCGGAAAGTTCAAAGAAGGCGAGTGTTGTCTCTATTCACCGCAGAGTATGAAAGTTTTCCAACCATTTTAATGATTAATTGAAATATTGAACTAATAAATAACTATCAAACATGAAAACACAATGTATGTAAATAGAAATTCTTTTGCAACTGATTGGAATTCAAATTAATGTATAGATATGTATTTACGCACATGAAAAAAGAAAGAAAAATAGGAGTTTCTATTTAGAGATGCAATCAATTTATTTGAAACAAACACCTTCGACAAATATTCAACATACCGGAGCATTTTTCACCTTCTTAAATGAATTTGTAAAATTTATAACTACATAATCAACACATATAAGTACACACACATAATGTATGTAGCATAATCTTATAAAAAGAAGTTAATTAATTTATCCAAAATATACTAATGAAATACTTATGCATCAACGATAAACACATTCACATGTGATCACAATAGATAAAAGAGCATTCATTCATTCATTCATATATATATATATATATCTTCTTATATATAAAAACAATTAAGTCTATATCTGAAAAAAAACATATATTTTCCTGCCCACATAACAACCCCTTTTAGAAAGCTCTAATTTTGGTATCATAGTTGAAAGTTAAGTAAGAAAAAACATATTCAATAAATGTCCTAATTGTGTGCAACTTAATAATGAAATATGATGCAATCTTCGTATTCCATAGATGAGATGATTGTATGTGGTGGATAAGACAACTTATTAAGTAAGAATATAAGATTATTACATCGTATATATTTAACCTACGATACCGAGTCCATAGCATAATTAAGAAGATATGGAATATATTAGGAATTAATTGAGGTGGCCGGAATCCATAGCATAACAAATCTTGAAGGTTGAATATATTAGGAATTAATTGAGGTGATCGAATCCATGGCATAACTAATCTTGAATATTATACTATAATTATTAATAAGGAATAGTATATTGAATTAATAAATCAAAGACGCCGTGAATTAATAAACCAATTAACATTCCAAGTTTATTATCACAGTCAATACACTTGTGAAGGACATTCAATCTTCATTGATCTATCGTTTCTACACAATAACGAATAACGAATAGATTTAATCCGTAAAACTTCAATTTCAGTTTCAGTCTCTCATATGGCATCGATTAACAAACTCTCAATCACTGTGACTTCTGGGCTACGATTTTAAGAAGACTTGTTTGCACGTGTACAAATCTCACGACGCATATGATTTTTGTGTATGTCTGTGCTTTCTACCGATTATTTACTTACGTATTGTCTTAACGTAGATTTTAAGTTTTATCTTATCTTCTTTTCAACCGATACCTACTGATTTCGTTAGCCAGTTCTCATATGGGCTACCGAATGAGGTATGTATACGTAACGCGCATCTTACAACATTCCGTGAGAAAATACAAAACATTCAAGGTCACTACTTCTTTACGTACGGTTGGACAAAGTTTGTTTTTGGTACCTCACTTGAGGAGTCGGATTTTGTAGTATTTTTTTATGTTGCCTACTAATTGTTTGATGCACACGTTTTTAAGTGCGAGACATGTCTCAAGACAAGGATTCCTCGAACTGACGTCCCAAAATTTATTCTCGGTACTTTTTTTTTTCTTTTTTCTTTTTTCTTTTTTCTTTTTTGTATTTGAGTTATATATGTTATGTTTTGTGTGGATTTATCTTATTATTCGTGAATCTCTATTTTGTGTAGTCAAGTGCGGTATAGATAATTTTGCTGCCGGAATTGAATTGGTTGCGCTCAAGGAAGCAGACTTGCGCTTGAACCGGATGTTAAATATGTGTTTGATCGATACGCAGTAGGTGTGTACCACTCTCACATTTTTTATATTTTAAATTTAAATTTAGTACTCTATCACTTTTCGTGTTAATATTATTTTTGTTTTTTGAAATAATTATTGTAGTTTATGTGGATCACCCTAATCGCGTTGCATCTAATGTGAAACCCGAAAGTACTTTGGTTGGTAATTGTGGTCTTCTCAATGATTCTACTAAGAATGTGTCAAAACTTGAAGTGGATGTGGTTGGTTGTTCTAGCGACAATTTTTCGAAGACTGATTTCGATCCTTTTAAGAGTTTCACCGTTACTATTAGTCTGCACCATTTTGTGAAACCTTGGTTGGTAGGTTTTATGGCTCACTAATTTTCATACTTTTATTTGTTTATGTTTATTTAGATTATACTGTAACAGTTACTTCTATATTAATTTTTCAGGTTCTTCCGTCAAGTTTTTGAATTAATCTCGTGAGTAGAGTTGATCAGCTCCCCAGTTTGATGAGAGTATCCATTGAAGGAAATTTTTTGGACAATTAGGATACGTTTTGAAGGGACCCTTGCATTGATGCTGGTTAGGGATCTCAATAGTTTTATTGATGACAACAATTTGGCCAGAGGACCAGATTTCACGTTTGTGTTGATTGATGAGGATAAACTCATGTTTGAATTGAAGTTCTCTAAAGAATTAACCAAAGAATATTGAGTTTTCAAGACCACATTTTAGGTTGACTTTTAAAGAGTATGTTATCAACTTTTTTTTTGCCATGGAGACTTATAATACCATTCCAACTACCACTTAAATTTTATCTACAATTAGTGCTCACTGCTTTTCTCTGTTTATACATAAAAACTTCTACTAAATTTGCTTACTTACAAACAGTACAACTTCTACTTTATGTAAAAATCACTTATAATTGAAAGCATTCCAATCTATTTATTAAAGAATTTTTTTACATAACCTATAAATAAATAAATTATGATAAAAGTTAGTCAATCGCCGACAATCCACAATTAAGTAATATGGTCTCAGCTGTTTTTCCAAGTGGCGACCTATTATAAGTGTCCATCTACTCCTTAATTGTTACCTATAGTTCTAACATATAGATAAACACGTGACTGAATTTAACTGCTTATGCATTCAAACTTATACTTAATTACTGATATCCCAAACATTACAACTTCTTATCATATAAAAATAAATTATTATTTTATAGACTCCATACTTTTTATTAATTTTTTTAATTATAATCTCTAAATTTAATCAAATATCTGTATATATATATATAAACAATTAAGTCTATATCTGGAAAAAACATATATTTTCCCGCCCACATAACAACCCCTTTTAGAAAGCTCTAATTTTGGTATCATAACTGTAAGTTAAGTAAGAAAAACCATATTCAATAAATGTCATAATTGTGTTCAACTTAATAATGGAATATGATACAATCTTCTTATTCCATAAATGACAACTTACTAAGTAAGAATATAAGATTATTATATCGTATATATTTAACCTCCGATACCGAATCCATAGCATAATTAAGACGATATGGAATATATTAGGAATTAATTAAGGTGGCCGAATCCATAGCATAACTAATCTTGAATAGAATACTATCTTCTTATATATAATAACAATTAAGTTTATATTCGAAAAAAAAATATATCTATTTCACGCCCACATAACAATTCACTTTTTGCAAGACACCTTTTAGTATTACAAATGTTGATTAAGTAGGATAAATCATATTCAATAAATGCCACGATTGTGTGCATTTAATACTACACTGTTATTTTAGAAAATGTATTATATTCAATAAATGTCATGATTGTATGCAATCTTACAATGTATTAAAGTGAAACCCTCAAAATCAGGAAAGTTTTTTCGTTTTCCCGCATTTTTACAGTTGCTAAAAGTAAATTGTGGTTTCTAATTAATTAAGGTAATTACAATAATTTATGGAGAAAATTTGTTCCCACTTAAATTCTCTTTATTTTTCTCTTTTAATGTCAATAATTACAACAATCTATGGAAAAGATTTATAGCCACACTATTATGTCATTTATTACCTTTAATTTTGTAATTCTTCACATGAAAAATAAAAACTAAAACTGTTAAATTACATAATACAAGTATGAACTGATATAAAAAAAAAATCATATAATTTACAAATATCATTATCATTATCCCTTTCATATTCGTCACACATCATAAGCAGAAGATAAAAAATCTATAATGATTAATATATAACAAAATATCAAATTTATGGTGTAGTTAATAAATAACAAAATCAAAGTTTTTCAATATATAGTTTGTTCAAATTATGTAATTACAAGGTGTAAATATGCTATGAAAATTAAATTCAAATATTGACATATTCAAATAAGTAAATCAAGTAATTGCGTATGAAAGTTAAATTCAATTAAATTCATTTTTGCATATGGACATAGTTGTATTAGAACAAGCAATTAATTCATTACATATGGAAACAAGTAAATCAAGTAATGTCTTTAATTTATAATTTTTAATATAAAATTGATATCAAAAAACTATTTTCAATATTCTTTTGATATATATCTTACTATATATATAAAAAAAGGCAATCCTCTATAAGAGGAAATTAGGGGTGCAACGCTCATTTTAACTGCTAAAAATAGGTAAGTTTAATTATTACAATATAATAAGAGATATGTATATACTACTATACAGTAAAATAATGCAAAAAGTCTTGCTATATAATAAAAAAACAATCATCTATAAGAGAAATTTAGGGTGTTTGTCGTTCATTTTACCTGCTAAAAGTATGTAATTATTATAAATATAATAAGAGATGTGTATATATAGTAAAATAATGCAAAAAAATTAGTTTCAAAATTGAAATTTTTGTCAAGTTGTCATATTAAATAATTTGTAGGTGGCAGTTTATGATTTACTTATTATAACACAAATAAAATTTTCATTTATTTCCATTTTAATTTATATATAATGTATCAAAATAATTTTTTTTTTTCCTTTCAGGGATTTAGTTTCACATCTATATTACATATTTTAAGAGAAGTTACATTAAGAAAAATACACTTGTTTGTGGATTGTCTAGGTTAGACTGTGTATGTAGTGTCTTTGTGAGATGTCCAAAAAAAATGGACTATCTTTCTGAGACGAAGTATGAATAAACAATTTTTTGTTGGTTGATCATTGAGGTTCTATTTAAATATCATTGTGAGACGGATAAAGTATAAAATATTAAATCTGAAATAAAAAATTATTTGTTGATTAATCACTGAGGATAGATTTGAATATGTATTTATGGGTTGAATATTTGGGATGCAAATAAAATAAAATAAAATTTATTTTAATAAAACAAAAAATTATTTATCTTCTTTATTATTCAATTTTTGTATTTTATTATTTATTTCTATTTTTTCTTATAAATAAATATGTTTTAAATCGTACATCGTACGATGGGTAATTCTAGTTAGATTAAAACAATGCAACTTCTTACCATATAAAAATAAATTATTATTCTATGCACTCCATGCTTTTTATTATTTTTTTATTATTATAATTTTTAAATTTAATCAATTTTTTATATCATTCCATTTACACCTAATTTTTACTTACAGTTAAAATATCATATAGGTATAAACTACCCGCTTTTCCATGCTTATACATACAAACTTCTCTGCATTTCTCTTACTTAATTACTTTACTCTGCTTATACCTACAATCGTAAAGTAACGTATAGACATTTAAAAAGTTTTTTTTTTTTCTGTCTGTACATATAAAATTCTCCGTAAAATACTGTTAATTAAGAAATAACTCAAAGTTAATGACCCACACATTGTGAAAAAACAGACATTATTGTAGTCACTCCATATGTTTTATTAAACAGAGATATTTATCCAATTTTATTAATCAAAGTAAAACTAAAAGATCATAAAATTTAACCAAATTATCAATTAGCTGGCACAGATTTAATTTTGATTTGTGTTCCACCCATGGTTTGTTGTGGAACGGGACCGGACCGGCCGGTTCGACCGGTTCAACCGGGAACCGGGCCCAGAACCGGTCCGGTAGAGTTAAAAAACCGGATTATATTTTTTTTTCTTTTTTTTTTTAAATAAAGTTGTTTTTGGCCTATTTAAGTTAAAAAAAAAAAAAAGAATTTTCACCTTTATCTTCATTTGCCCTTATTATTCCCATCTTATTTTAAATTTGGCACTAGGATGTTATTAAAAAAATTAGAGTTAAAAGTATTTTTGGATTAATTGATATTGAAATATGTTGAATTTTTTTTTACAAGTTAAACTCTAGTATCAAATTAGATTGTATTACACATAAAAACTATTGAAATTCAAAAGTCAACCTTGAACAGATTGCTTGTCCGATTCGATCACCGATCCGGTCCCACAAACACTGGTTCCACCCACATATTCCATAGTTTTACATATATTGACTGCACTGTCATATCTATAATATCAAGAATCAATAATTATACAAAGTACAGATCCACTACCTCATTTACGATAAGATTAATTAAGGGTATGTTTGGTTAGGGTTGGTTCAATCCCTGATGGGTTGGCCCAATTCCTCTCTATGTTTACACAGGTTAACTCAACCACTACAAACTATCACAAATTCCAATACCACTTTAATCATAAAAATAATCATTATTATCATAATCTTACCCACATCACATCATATTTTATAATTAAAAATTATATCCCTCACTATAACCACTATTCAACTACCCAAACAAACATCATTGTTTTACTCTCCCACCACTAACTCTAGTCACTATCCCCAGTCAATAGTACGTCAGCCACCTCCAACCCCAACCAACCATGCACTAAGTATTGCAATTGCAATATATTAAAAAAAGGGAGGCAGATTCTAGCTTATTTTAGTCTTAGCAATCATTCAATAATATTAATAGAATATTGCAAGATTCATTGATTCTGATGTATGTGATCACCAGGTAAAATTTTGGGGGAGAAAAGGTATAGTACCCCTGTCAGAGGATACTAACCCTCTTTTTTACTTAATTGACTTTTTCCTGATAATATGTCCTAAAATGACCAAATTGTCCTTTTGTTCTTTTATTAAAAATGCTCTTCATTATTCTGATTTTTCTTAAAACGAGCGAGCATACTTTTATTTCAATTCAGTCCTTATATTCTTATCCTTTTGGTTTTGTCCAAATAAATTTTCGTCCCATATTTTCTTAATTATAAATTAACCCCAAAATTAATTTTCTCATGCAAAATTAATCTTTAGTATTAATATGGAAATAGTCCATTACGACCATATCAGGTCCATCATGCTTCCGTCAATTAAATTCTTGAAACATAAACCAAGTTTTGTACCTTTTTGACCGAATTGTCGTCGGGTCGTATCCACCGGGTTTTACGAACTGCTCCTCACAGCCCAACCACTCGATCGCAACCGATGGTTCCAGACGTAGACTCCTTCAACAGCAACCAGCACAACCTCGTTTCGTTTCCTACCTCGAGGCGTACAGTATTCTTCTTGGTTAATGAACAGAAATAAAACTTTGGGAGATGATGAACAAAAAGCCCAACTTTTATTAAGAAATCATGAACTTATTATTACATTAGTACATCTCCTTTTGGGAGGAGACGACTTGTTTAGCTACTCATGGTAGCTATACTCTCCTCACACATACACTCGAAGAAACTATAATGGAAAAACTGGAAACTAGCTATTACAATTTTTATTGTTGCAAGAAAACAGAGGGGAATGGTCGATGCCTTCTGCTTCCTTCTACCCCGTATTTATAGAGGTTTGAAACCCCTTCCTTGAATTATTGCGTCCAGTTGTAAGCTTTTGATTGGTCTCTCAAATTTTCTGGATGCATCTTCTTATCTGGATCACATGCATGTGGTCCCTTCTTCACATGGTTCACATGTTGTGGACCCTTGCCTCACATGCAGACTTTAATTATTCTGATGTGAATGCCTCCATCTTTTGTCGTTTTGGGTGGATGCAATTCTCGTGACTCAACCCATCGCTGCTTGTCGGAGACCCCTTTATTAATTTTTTCTGGGTGGTCCCCTTGGCATCTTTTGCTTTCTCGATGGTTCTTTCTTGTTTCTCTTCCCTTTGTCATTGATGACAGGGAACGCTTGCCCGAATAGTACCTTTTCCTGTTCTGGGCACCTGGAACAAATCCGACTCATCCACCGTCCATTATGCGCCATATTGCAATACTTTCTGGCGATTTCTGAACTTGCTGGCAGCTCGTTCTTCCATAACATCTCTCTCTTTTGTTCAAAGATATTCTCTGCATATGGAGAGGTTTTGGATGTCATGGTATTGATCAAAAGTGATCCATTCGCCGTCTTGTGGAAGACTTTGAAACTTTCTTTGATCTTTCTCATTTCCATGAGACAAACCCATATGCCCCAAGCTCTCCGTGTAGTAATATCATCCTCCGTGAAGGTTGATACTAGGGGGATCTTGTGATCTGGGCAAGACATGTTTTTGTTTGCCTGTCTAGGATCAGGTCTTTGTAGCTTAATAAAATGAAAAGCTGGGTAAGACCCGTTCTTGTATGGTTCCGGAGCTGCTGATATAAACTTCAGCTCCAGAATATCTCCTCGTTCGAGATGATTGTTGTTCTCCCATGTCTCGAACACAGCATTGAATATCCATCCCGGAAGTTTTGAGATTTTCGGGAAACTTGGTGCCACGGTATGAACCGAAGCTAGAGCTCCAAAATCATACCATTCTTTTACTTCTTGTGGACTGGCTCCTGGGTTCGTCCACATTCTCGGATATTTACCAGATCGATCAATCTAGCATTTTGCTGGGTTAACTCCAGCCCCTGTAAGAATTTTCTCCCATGTTCTTTGATAAGCCTGAAACGGAGAAACTTTAAGATCGTTAATATCAATCTTAGAGGTACCAGTCATTGGCCTAAGATTGATCTCTCCCTCTTTTACCCCCGAGGTGATGGGTTGGCTTGAGACATCAGGAGGAGTATCCTCCGTTTGCTCAATTGTTTCTTTAGCTAGATCCGTGTAGGGATCCAACTTAGAACTCGTGCTCACAGTACTTGAATCTGTGGCGACCGGGTTAGAGGCCCGTTCTCGAAACTCGACTTTTTGCTTTCCTGAAAAAGCTTCCCGTCGGATAGGAATAATCAGGCTGTCCCAAAGGCAATTACTTGCAAGTTTGGTAGCCTTCAACGCGCTTTGGACTTTTGACAAGTCCTCCTGTTGTACTCGACCCGTGACTTTCGCTTGAATATCCAAGTCGTTGATCCTCTTATCAAGCTCCTCCAAACGTTCCTGGAGATGCCTGTATCCTGTTAGGATGGAGTTGGCTTCACTGGACTCCATCTCTCGTTAGAAAGTCTGCAAGAACATTTTCATGAGACTTTATAATGACAACCTCATAATCAAAATATTGACAATCAGCTTGCCATCTAAGTAATCTAGCTTTCTCAGGTTTCGATTCAATCTTTTTTGTTAAGAAAGCTTTGACACTTGTGTTGTCAATTTTAAGGAAGAATTTCTTAGGCAGTAGGAATAACGGCCATTTTCTGAAGGCCTTTCGCACTGCAAAGAATTCTTTCTCGTTGATGTGCCATCTTGCTGCTTCGTTTTCTGCAAAAAGACCGCTGCAGTATCTGCATGGCACTTCTCCATTAGGGGTAGCTTTGGTTAATACTGCTGCCCACCAATGATCACTGGCATCTGTATAGAGTACCAATTCTTCATCATCATTTGGTATTGCAAACTTTGGAAGATCTTTACAGATCTCTTTAAGTTGTAATACTGATTCTTGGTGTTCTTTTTTCCATTTGAAATCTGCATCTTTCTTTAACAATGGGCTAAACACCTTCCTGTATTTTGCTAGGTTTTTAATAAACATCCCGGCAAAATTGACACTCCAAGAAAACTTTGAAGTTGCTTCTTGTCTTTGAGATCTTCTGGAAATCCTTGCACCTTCTCCACTATATGTTTTTGAAGGATGATTCCAGACTCATCGATCTCGATCCCAAGGAACTCGATCTGTCTAGTGACGATTACTGCTTTCTTTTCTGATAGCACTAATCCTTCCTTATGACAAACTTCTGAAAAGATCTCCAGATGTTTGATGTGTTCCTTCATATTCCTTGAAGCAATGAGTATATCATCGACATATACGAACATGAATTTAAAATAATCCTTAAACAGATTATCCATCTTCCTTTGATATATCTGGGGGGCATTTGCTAATCCCATTGGCATCACGTTCCAGATATAATGTCCTTGTGGTGTGAAAAACGCCGTATACTTCTTGCTGGCCTCTTCCATCTTAATCTGATAGAAACCAGATTTACAATCAAATTTAGAGAATACCTTTGCATTCTTGATGCAGTTTACCAAGTGCTCTCTACTTGGGATATAATATCCGTCGAATTCCAAGATATTGTTGATCCTTTTGTAATTGATCACCAATCTTGGCTTTCCTCTCTTCATTTCTCCATGGTTTCTCACCAGAAATCCTGGGCTACTGTATGGAGAGATTCCTTCTGAAATCAACTTAAGGTCCAGATGTTCCTTAAGTATTTTCTTCATATCCTCACGATCTGCCTGATTCATAAGGATTGGTTTGTACCGAACAAACTCATTTTCTTTTCCTGTTTTCACCTTCAAAGTTGCTTTGAGTTCATTTTTGTCCCACAATGCTAGAGGATCTTCATTGAAATTCCTCTTTATCCTCTTCTTGACATCTTCCAAAGATATTTGTTCTTCAATGGTGATATCAAGTTGTGGACTTGCTTCCATAGACGCCTTGAGGAATTGGATTGTCTCTTTTGACATTCTATCATCCTTATCTCCTCCTAATGTTTCAGCTCGATATTGAAGGAGTGCATCTCCATATCTTCGCTGATCCTTCATTTTTGGGTGACTTAGTTTTCCTTCATCACCACGCTTGCTGCGAAAATTAATGGGCATTTTCCGATGAAATGCCTCCCTTAATCTCTGAACAATAATCTTATGATCACATAGGGTTGTGAAAATAAGCTTTCTTGTTTCATTTTCTTGTGTAAACCGCTTGAATGTCTGTAGGAAATTATTTCCTAACAGAATATCTGCCCCTGTATCATGGAAATAAATTGGTGGAGTCTTGACTTTGTACCATGGGGTATCTCCGGCTCCGCCAATCATAATTTCCGCTTGTTTAATTCCTCGTTTGAGGATAAGAACCCTCTTAGAGAAATCTCTTCCTGCAATAGCTGGTAGATCCTCTCCTACTCCTGTAGGAAAGATTTCTGGCTTCGCTGTGCATATTCCTGCGCCTGAGTCAATGTAGGCCGCGAAATATTCTGCTCGGTATTTTTCATATAACATCCCTATAGAGATGTATATTGAGAATGGACTAGTAGCCATTAATAGCGGGCCTCTTTCTTCATAGAACCTGATATTTTGTATGAGCCACTGTAAAGACCACCCTATCTGGCTGTCGTTCCCAAGGTTTGTGTCCCTCGAGAAATTCTAATCCAAGAATAAGACGCCCATTTTCTCGTCCTGCTATTCCTTGGATTATCAACTCGTTTTCTCCTAGCTGGAGAAGTCCTTCAAATCTTCCCAATGAAGGTTGTTGTAGATAATATAAGACGTCACAAGGAAACATGTTATCCTTTTGAGTGATATCGAATACTATCTCCACTTCTCTCCATCCCTCTGGACATTTTAATTCACCTTTAGTTGTGAATTTTTCTGGCTCCAGATTCTCCTGTGAGATAGGTCTCTTTTCCCATCTCCGACTCATGATTCTACTATCATGAAAAGAAACTCTTCTTGGTTCGAACCTTTGACTTGTAGCTCTAGTCATAATAGGTTGATCCTCGATCCGCATATCCATCTCATGGATTGGTGGTAACTCCATGATCTCCGGACGGATTGCATGTGCCACCTGCTCGAAGATATTCGGTATTTCGATGAACTCCTTTCCCACAAACAGTTCTGAATGGTGGGTATTGGACAGTGCATACGAAATACTATAGGTAATAGAGTATGGTCTATTCCCTTCTTTCATCAACTCCTTGTTTTTGAAATCTTGACGAAGGGTTAGAACTCTATTAAAATCGTGATCTACCAAGTTATAGGCAATCCTTTGATAAATGTAGGATACCAATTTCTCGGCATATAGATTTCCTGAGATTCCTCCCAGACTTGCATCTCGCAAGTTCTTGATTCTCTTGTCGAAGATAGCAATATCAATCGGAGAATCAATTCCTTCTTTGAGCGTTGATTTGATCAGAATTCTAATGGCTCCGATATGGATCCATTGCATCTTCTGAGCAATCTCTCTATTCATCCTGCTTAGTTCCTCTCTGATTTCTCTCATCGGAACTAGCTGCATCTCCATCACATTACTTGTCAATTCCATGGGAATTGCAATTTCCCCAGCTGTGACTTTGTAAATGATATGATGCTTTCTCTTCTTTAGGAAATGTCCCAAAGTCTTGTCCAATCTCCCAACTGCAAATCCATCATAGATTTGGAGTTTTGGGTCTTCTCTCTTAATTTTCATAAGCGTCTTATGAGAAATTGACATTTGTGAGAAGAACTCGGAGAGATCTTCTTGCGTCTCCTGTCGGAAGACGTCCTCTTCTTCAGTCTGATTCTGATTCTGAAGACTCATCATCGCTATAATCTTGTTCTTCGTATATGCTTTCATCTGAAGGGATTCCTTCAAACTGATATACTTGAATCAGATCCTGAAAGTATACGGCCTCTTCCATTTCTGGAGTCGCTTCAAACTTTTTGATTCCTCGTCTTTGATTGTCTGGACAGTCTGTTGAGATGTGGCATTTTGCACCACATGTCCAGCAATTGCAATCTTTGAAACTTTCATTAGCTCTTGTATGAGCCCTTCTGAAAGTTTTCCTTGTTGAAGATGATCTTCCCATGCTCATTTGATTTGAGCCTGAAGAGGAACTTCTACTCCGGCTTGGTCCTGACCTCTGCCCCGTTTTGTAACTACGGGCCTTTTGTTTGGACCAAAACTTTCTAGGTCTCCATGAAGTCCTAGATTTCTGGTTACCATCTCCTCTGGCATAAGGATGATTTCTCTTTTTCATCTTCTTTTGCCTAAATGGTTCACCTCCCACAATAGTAGGAATATCGTTTTCAACACAGCATAGAGGAACACTTTTGTTTATTCCTCTTAGCCTCTTGTAATTCTTATGGAGCGCCGCTTGATAGCACCACTCAGCAAGCTTGATTTTGAGGAACGACATCCTTCTTGCCACGGTATCCAATCTGTTCTCTAGAGGTGGCTGATATTCTTTAATCAGCATTTCTTTCCATGGACTGGGGATCTTGGCAAAGAATAATGGAATGGCGTCTCGTTCCTCGATCTTTGATTTCCATCTGTACTCTGTAAAGAGTTTGATGAACTCATCTACGTGACAAATATCACGTAACTCCAGGCTATGAAGTGCTTGCCTGTATCGTCTGGCCTTATCGTCTTCAGCTCCTTCAAAGTAGCCTACTCCAACGAATCCTACTTTAAGCACTTGAGCCATCTTGTTGACGATCTCTGGTAAAGCTTCGCCAGCCCAGACATTTTCTACTATCTCAAGATTAGTAGCTTCCCAGGCAATTTTCACAGATCCTTCCAAACTTATCTTCAGAAGTGAGATAAAGTTTTCTTTATCCAGCTCTAGCGTGCCAGCTGCAATCTTTATTGCTCCTGCCCACTCATCTATGAGTAGTTCTCGGTTCTTGAAGTCTAATGTATCCAAGTTGAGAACTACTCCGTATGGATGTATTGGCTCCAACTGAGATCTCCCATAAGGCGATTGCATTAAGTTTGGCCTTGGGGATCTCTTTCTTGTTTCTGCGGGAAAGATATAAGCACCAGTAGAGAAATTTCCCGTTGGTGGTATATTTTCGCCTGTTGGAGGGTCATGGGATCCCTCGCTTTCTGCCACATTTGTTGGATTCTGTGGTGTATTTCGGGGAATCTGTTGTTGTCCCGCAGATACATTTTCCTGCATTTTTAGATCTACAAGACCCAATCCTGCAAAGGACTGTGCAAGGTCGTGTAAATCCTCTAGATTTATTCTATCCATTAGGATAGACTCTTCCGGTTTAGAAAAGCAATCATCTTTTCTGTATCCGTCAATTCTCTCTTTACTTCGGTAGTTTTCCCCTTTTGATGCAATAGGGGTTCTGTGCCGAAAGATGGGGAACCTTCTCTTCTCCTGGCCATGCTTGGTTTTGTTTCCAAGATGGTCAATCTCCTTTGAACCTCCTTGAGTGTTTCAAGGATTTCCTTCTGTTGGTCGAGGATGGTCTCTCCATAGCTTTGGACCGTCCTTTGGATTTCTCTAAGATCTGTAATCTTAGATTTTTCTCCGCTTACTTCTTCCCAATTCGGTCCCTTCATGATTTTTTCCAGAAATGTAGATGAGGTTTCTGGATATCCGATGGGGACTGATTTGGACGCCTTCTCCAGATTTCCTTGGTAGGAAATCTTCCTTGGATGCTGGTGAAATGGATGAGATCAGCTGCATTCCCTTCAACAGGAATTTCCTGTTTAAGGGTCTTTCGTCTGATTTCCTCTCTCGTTTCATCATCGTTTGGCATCTTGAAAGGCTGTTGTAACTCGTGGTTGAGTCTCTTAGTTCTTTCAAGAGTCCGTTCACATCTTCGGATGAATTCTCCAAAGAAATCCTGTTTCTGTCTTTCCAAAATATGGAAATATTCTTGATTACTTGAGTCCTCACTCAAGTATTCCTGTGGAGTATTTTCTTTCGAACTTTCGTTCAGATTCATATTTACTCGTAGGTCTCCTCCGTTAGGATAGTACGTAACATAATAAATATAATTCATGATTTCTTTAAATAAAACTAGGGCTCTGATACCATTTTTTTATCGTCGGATCGGATCTTGCATGATTGTTTAATTTAGCGGGTCAATTTATTAAATTATGAAAATTAATTGGGACTAAAATCTGTTATTGAAATTTTGTTTGGACTTAACTAAAATTTTAATTTATAAAATCTGAATTGAAATGAAAATCTTTTTTTCTTTTTTTATACCTAAGGGCAAAATGGGTAGTTCACTTGATAAAAGGATATTCTATCAAGTTTAAAGTGAAGTAAGTAAAATAGAGGTATTTTATTATGACATGGGCAAAGGAACCCATTTCCTCAAATTTTGGTACCTCAATAAAACGTTAGTTCGCTATCTTTTGTGGCATAAGCCATTTTTGAGAGATTTTTTACCAATCATTTCATAATTTGATCAGTGAAATCTGCAATCATATAATATATCGTTGCTATCATTATCAACGTAACAACGTCAGATTAAATATACTACTATCTCCATTTTTTTAGTTATCATTCTAACTTCTATTTTTTTTTTTTTTGTAAATTATTTTCATTCTAACTTTTTTTACCACTTTTCTTATAAATAATGGTGGAAAAGTGTTAACAATATAAATAATTGAATAAAAAATTATGGAATTTAAGGAAATTAATTGAGAGTTGATTTGTCAAGTGCTTAAATCTCTTAATTTTCTTATTCAAAACTAAAATGACAAAAAAAAAAAAAAAAAAAGTAGTATAAATTAGTTGTAATACATGCGTGATATTAATCAAATTTCTAAGATTACAGAATCCCATAATATATGATTTTTATATAACCGTATCAAATCCCAAGTTTGTCAATCAACATTAAAATTTTATATATACCAAAGATGCACTTCAATTATGCAGCAATCATCGAGCTCTTTATTAAAAAATCAGCTTAAATATTACCATAAATATTATACATATGATTAGCTATTGCATACTTAGGCAATGTTTGGTTGGGATTGGCCCAACCTCTCATCAGTTGGACCAACCCAACCTCTAATCAGTTGGACCAACCCAACCTCATGTTTCTTTGGCCTAGTTTGAGCAAGTCGGGATATTAAGGCTTGGGAAACATAAAGTCATTTCCTCCTCACAAATCTCAACACTACTTTAATCATTCTCCCAATCATTAATAACTACCTCTTACACATATCACATTACATTTTATAATTAATAATTAAATCTCACACTCTAACCATAACCCCAGCCACCCAACCAAACATCACTCTCTGATACCCCCAGCCACTAACTCCAGCCACTTCCCCTAACCCAGCCACCCCAGCCCCAACCAAACATTCCCTTAGTGTAGGATATCTCTAATTCTGTTTAATCCACAATATATATTAGAATCAATTACAAGAAAACAAAAGATTATGGGGATTTTTTTTCCTTTACCTATTTATGTCCCAAATAAACATCATGATTTATTCCCAGAATAGACGACAAAAACAAAAGAACTCCCTCTGCGTCCCCTATAAAAACCTACATCAGTTAGGTTTCATTTCTCACATGTCCCCAACGATGCATAATTTCCTGCTCATAACATTTTTTATCATCTTAACAATGCCTTACATGTACACTATGGTGAACAATCTCAACCCGTCGAAGACCTTATGGGCAGTGAAATTAGGTCTGATTCGTACTTACAACGGCCCCGCTTACGGCCAGCACAACCGAGCTCTCAACACTGAATGTATTTTCCACGATGAAGAGGTACTCCAAATTGGTTTTTTTTTTTTTTATGATTTAGTTGTGTTCACTGTTTTGCATTTCTTTTTGCTTACTTTACGTATTATGGATTTTAAAAGGGTGGTTGCATTCATGCAACCATAAGGCCCAATCAACGAGAACAGTATGCAGATAAGCTGTTTGAAGGGCGTATTTATGCCTTCAAGAATTTTGTTGTTGCCGACAACACCATGCATTACAAGACAACTGCAAATAAGTTTAAGATGCTCTTTATCAGTCAGACAAGAATGATTGAGTTATTTGACGAGACGTTTCCAACCTACCTCTACGATTTTGTGCCCGTCGATAGGGTCCTCAATTTGGATCAGCTGGATGAGAGCCGGTTGATAGGTATATTTATGATATTATTATTCCATATTTGTATTTGTATGTTTAGAGTGTCATTTTTTAATATTCTCGGTTGGATATTATATTTAAATGTTCTGCTCTGCTGTTCTTTTTTGTTTTCAAACAAAGACGTTCTCGCTAAGATTATATCAGTGATGCCACCTCAATACAAGGAAATTAGAGGGGGCGTGACCAGAATGATGGATGTCGTACTTGAGGATGCAGAGTAATTATTTTTTTTTTCGTTTATTATTATCTTTTTTTTTTATGTTTTGCTTTTTGAATAGACTATAAATCGTAATGTTTCTGATTGTGTAGGGATAACACGATTACGTGCACCCTTTTGGGTGATTTCGTTGATGAGATGATGAGAATGGTTGAAACTCGAGGTCCGGAACCACCTGTCGTCGTACTGCAATTATTTAGAGCAAAACAGTTTAAGGGTATGTGTCATTGATCGCTTATATTATAAGATCAAAATTAGTGATAATGTTTACAAACGGTCTAATTTAACTTCAATGTCTTAGGGCAAGTGACGGTGTCTAACACCTTTCACGGATCTAGAATGATTTTCGATGCTGACATCAGTGAAGTGATAGATTTCAAGCGGAAGTATGGTTGTGTTCTTATTTCTTTTTCTTTTTTTTTTGTTTGTTACGTATATGATATTATTCTTTTATTTGCTATATGTTTTTAAAAATTCTGAATTTTTTTTTTGGACAACAGGCTAAAAGCTCGGAATCCAGTCAGTGCTTCTATTAGTACTGTTTCCCTTGCACATAAGTATCCGGAATCTTACAGAACAAAATGAGGTTATAACATTTATATAATATAATTATTATTGGTAGTATTAACATCCTAATCCTGACATTGTGTTGTTATAACCCTTAAAAATCATAGAAGCACTAATCTAATATATTTGTTCTTTCATCAAACTGCAGGTTGGATCGTACTGGGTCCTTGCAACAGTTGTCGATATTGAAGATAGTGAATGGTGTTACCTTTCGTGTGACAAGTGTTTAAGAAAGATAAAAGCGGTTGATGGTAAGTTGTGGTGCAACAATTGTAATAAACGCGATGTTGCTGGGCATCTGAGGTAATAATGTTGTCTTCACTTGCTGCGGTACTTTATTTTTTTTAAACAATTTCAGAATTTTAATAATTGCACTACGGTTGTTAATCTCATAATACATATTTAGGTACAAGATACAAGTCCGCGTACTCGATAAGACATATAGAGTTCCCTTCATTTTATGGGACAACGTCTGTATTCAATTATTTGGGAAGTATGCAACCGATTTGAAGGATACTGTAACTGGGGTTAGTAATTTATCGGTTTAGATTTAAATACTAAGATCTGTGCTCTTTTATTGATCTCGAAATGTCAGTGTAATTTTGGAAAAAAAATTCCACTTGCAGCAAGGGGATGATGTTGTAATACCCAAAGAGATTGAGTCCTTAATTGAACACGAATTCCTCTTTAAGGTCTAAGTTAAGGGTGACAAGGTTTCGGGGTATCAAAATGCAACTTATAGTGTTCTGAAAATTTGCTCCGATGGTGACAGTGTGTCCCTATATGCTGTTGCGGACAGCCAAGTATAAGCAAAACATTTTTACCTACAAGCTATGTGAAAAAGCTCATAAACTATTGTTTTTTGTGGTGCATTTGCTTCTAATTGAAACTTATTATACACGGTAACTTTTAGTAATCAGATGTTTTGTCCAAGCTGGATAGTGGGAGTCATTTTAAAAACGAAGGGGTAAGGTTTTGTTTTGTGATATCTTTTTATTTCCCGTTCTCAACAAATAATACCTATAATTCAAGTTTAGAGTTAGACAACATTTGTTTTTAAGTGGAGTAGTGCTTGTAATTTTTTCATGTTACTTGCTTTTGCAGGTTGGTTTTCAGGTGATGAGGTTAATTCGCCTGATAAGGTAGGTAGCTGTGTGGGGAAAGGCAAGGACATTGTTATCGAAGTGTGCAAGCGTAGCTTGCTGAAAGAGTTTTCATCAAATGAGGCTTTAAAAAGGAAGAAGACTGTCGTCAAAATTGAAAAGGATTGAACCGAAATGGTTTCTTATTAGAATGTTGTAGTGTTTTCTAGAATAATGTTAAGCTCTGTTTGAGCCTTTTACTATTTTAAGATGTTATGTTTTTTATCCTCCATATCCGGTTTGTGGATTTTGGAGCTTTTCAAGAATTTAATGTTAATTCCATTCCTCCGATTCGGAGGGTTGGATTATGATATGTTATAATTTACTATATTGTGGTACGTCCCATGAGATCACCTGTTACATTATGGTGTTACATCTTGTGTTTCACTCATTCACTAATCGACACGTGTATGGTATGATGTCACAAATTAACATGTGTCACCTAGTGAATTAAGTGTAATAGAGGATGAATCACCCACTGTAACAGAGAATCCGAATTGATGATACGTGGTCGCGGCATTTTGGTTTCGATCAACTTATTTTAGTTCCTGCTGTATTAATTTTCCATATTCACTCATATGGGTATTTTTTTGATGTAAATTTTTTTACGCATCGCATGAAAAGAAATAGAGCCACTCATTCCTTAAAGAATACGTAAACATCTATAATGAAGAGCTGGTCATCTAGATCATCCATATTTTTTAAATTAATAAATATAATATATTCTGTTATTTTGTAACTTTATTTTATTTGTTCCTTTATGGGTTACAAATTTTGCAATATCAAGATTTCAGTATGCATATCTGCAGATATCCATTCCATCTGTACATAAGCTTATTATTAGATTTATTTATTTAATGTTATTTTTTCTTTTCACTTTTTTTTTTCTACATTAAAAATCAGAAATTGAGATTTATGATCCTTAGCTTTTTAATACCCACCATCATGTGCTTGGGTTGGTTGAATCATGTTCAGATTTCTTTTCAATACTAAAAAAAAAAAAACAGTTAAACGTTCCAAAAGATGAGAGTTTACGTGAAATTTTAAAAAAATACCATGATTATTTTTTTGTTTTTTTTATCTAATCTTTGTTCTATTATGATTTCAATTATGGTACAGTTCAAAATAATTGTTCTTTTTCTTTTTTTCCCTTGTTTTTCAGATATTACCCCAATAATCACTCCAATAAAATCTCTAATTTAACCTCCCATATCTACGTTTTAGAAATGTATATTAATTGTGTAGATGAAAAAATGACAATATTAACGGTATGCAGTAATGACTTATCTGTCAATACTCTCTACCCCTTAGTTTTCTCATCCAACTCTACAAATATCTAAAAAGATAAAGGGATACCGTAATATGACAACATCTTTATAAAGAGTATATAAGTGTTGATTTACTCGCGTCGTTAAAGCACGTGGCTGATTTTCATTTCGCATTATAATTTTTGTTCCGTCTTATAATTTCCCTGATTTTTTTGAGTGTATTGTATAACATTAAATGAGTTCCTTATAACATAAATCATTTACCGAATCCTAACTTATTATAGACAATATTAACCAAATCCACCAAAAAGAATATAATATTCGGATTGATTCTTATTCATATTTTATGCAGTATCAGATTCAGATCTGATGCATAAATTTATTGACAATATGTCTTGGTAGATAGAGGTATCTTTACTTTCACATTATCTATAAATAATATACACACACACCCTCATTATGACTATTCTATTCGTTCTAAACGGGTTCGAAAATGATATTTGGGTTGTTGTTCATGGTTTTGCTTCTTTTATCACTTATTGGTTTCTGGGTCATATTTAAGCCCGTTGTTCGGCTACTCATCAAGCGGAAACCAGGTTTTCTCAAACCCTAAAACGTTTATCCTTTCATAATTACTGAGCATGATAACTTATATTGGCATAACATGTTTACAATCGATCTAGGCTTCCTACGTGCTGTGGTGTTAGATGTTCTCCAAAGCAATTTCAAAATAACCGACGGGTAATTATCCTGCCTACTCACTTTGTAGGTGAGAATTGTAGTGAGAAATATTTCTTTCAACTACTTAAAAAAGAATAAGGGGATGTAGCTACTGTACAAGGGTTGAAGACCTATGGAAATAATCAGTATCAGATATATCGTGAAGTCTACTACGGGCGTATGCTGAAAAAATCTCTTAAAAAATCTGACTTTCGGATACCCGACACTGAGGTCCGTCAGGTTATTCTGTCGCATATCAGTGTAATGTAGTTAATCCGATGAGTTATGTTGTCAGAAAAATTCATATGCAATTATTGACACTTGGTTTTTTATTATTAAATTGATTTTTTTCAGGTGGCGATTGAAGATAATGGTTCAAACGTATATGTAGTTTGACCAGCTCACTTGGTGGCGTTATTAGTATATAATAATAAAAAGGCCTGTTGAGAATGTTCATTGTTAAGCGTATTACAGGCTAGCAGAGTTTTCAATTACCTATGGTTGATCTTATACAAGAACAATGTTTTTTCTATCATGTAGATGAAGTTTTCTTTGATGACTGGCCATTTTATTCAAAAATTAGATGGACTTTCATCGAAATTTTGCAATTTGTGAAAAAGATTTAAATACATTGGCATTAACTGTTTATGTCATTCTTATAGAGTACAAGTCCTTATTCATTCATTATGCGAGAATAAATCATTAAAGAATCAAATTGTACACTACGAAAAACCATAATACAATGCAATTAGCTATCTAATTGTCATATATTAAATAGCTTTGACTCATCAATAATAGTGGTTTAGGTTAACTTTATCAATGCTCATCCATTCAATATATCTCATATACTACGTCAGTTACATATTAATTGTCGTTTTAGAAAAAAAAAAAAAAAAGGATAAATTAGTTTGACAGTTATACCATCACCTTAAATTAGGGGATGAAGATTTGACTAAATAAAATATATGTGGTATGTTGAAAAGTACAGTTATTTTAGGATTTAGCGTAGGCTGAAAATTGGTATAATTCGTCAAAAATTTAGCTAAAACATCAATTAATTGGAAAAAGAAAGAAGCAGCTATTACAATACCACAAACATCAATTATTTGGAAAAAATATGAAAAGCTATAACAAACCTTAAATGTAAATTATTTGGAAAGAAAAACTAACCTTAAATGTCAATTAATTGGAAAAGGAACAAAGTAACTATAAGAACAATCAATAGGAATGGCGTTTTGTATGGTTATATGGAATGGTAACCTCGATTAATTTTAAAATTTTCAATCTTTCCATACTTACCACATTAATAAAATATTCTTATTTAATGATATCCTAAATACACCGTCAGTAACTAAAATCATACATCACATTGAATTACGCTGCTTGTACTACTAGATTATATTTTGATATCTTTATTATGATGTAGATATTATAGCATAATAATAAATCTATATTACATTGGTCTTATATTGAATCCTTGTCATATTTAGCTAATACACGGAATGTGATATAGATTCTAATTGTGCAATCAGTTCTCTAAAGTCATTCTGGAGATTCACTACTTTTGTCTATAATAGTGTTTATGATTATGGTAATCATATATATTATAGTTGACTTCTTTTTATATTGTTGATACTTTACAAAAGTAATCCTAAAAGAAAAAACTATTTAAATGTAATACTTCATCTGCACGATAATCACACATCAATCCTTCATACACTTGACCATACGTAGTAAAGTTATGGGATCTGATATAGATGAAATTCAGCTAGACATGTCTATGTTCGTTGAGGTGCTTGAAGCCTATTTTGTTCGATGGAATCTGTATCGAATGGATCCGCCTGAGTTCTGTTTGGTCTACAATCTAGTCAGCCATTCGCAGGGAATTGTAATGCAACATATTCGTATAAGCTAAATAATTTCTTTTATGTTGTTACATTTTGATACCCCTCCCCCCCCTTTTTTTTAATCTTTAATGTTTAAAGTACTTTGTTCCTAATACACGCAGATTGCTCCTGAACACATTGGGCTTAGCATATCCAAAGACATTCCTTCCAAGATTAAGTTGGACATGTCTACTAGGGTGTTTCATGATGTTTTTGTGGTCTTCCACGATAACAAGTACTGTGTGCAGAAAGGTTAGGTTAACTTTCTACGAGTCTACAAGATCCATCTTGGAGATCGTATAGTTTTTAAGTATGTTCATCCATATACTTTTAAAGTGTCTGTGTTTCATAAGTCATGTGAGACCGGACAACGCCTGTAGAGCAAATATGGCTACCATATGTTATATTAAAATATGATCTGCATGTTGATTTTAAAATCAACGTATGCCTTTTTTTATATTATTATTATATTTCTGTAATTGAGTATAAATAAAATTTAATTTCAGTTTCAGTTCTGCACTATTTCGGATATGTCTACGTCAATTTGCAAAATATGTGTTTGAAATATCGGTTTAATTAATACCTTGAAAAAAAGTGGGTGTAAATCATCATGGTATGTTTTTTCCTTATAAATAAAAATCGAAGATTATTATATTTAACATCCGATTCAGAATCCATAGCATATTTACCTAATATATGGAATATATTAGGAATTAATTGAGGTGGAATCGATTTACAAATATCACTCCTCGTCTTGACTAATCTTGAATATTATATTATATTATATTTATTGATAAGGAATAGTATATTGAATTAATTGAGGTGGAATCCATTTACAAATATCACTTCTCATTTTGTCTAATCTTGAATATTATATTATATTTATTAATAAGAAATAGAATCTTTGACTAACAAATCATTATGATTTTACAAATCAAAGATGAATATACTTAGCTGATTTCTGATTGGGTAAAGATCTTATTTGTCCTAACGATTTGGGATACTACGCTTGCCTATAATACTATATTGATTACGATATATAAGAAGATGGAAGGATCTTAATTACGCAATCCGTATACTCAAATCATTCTTTCACATTAACTAATATTGCCTATAATTATATATTATTATGCCAAAGATATAATGGTATCGATATGGCCAATATATCATATATATGTTTTTATGCGATGTATACAGATATATATATCTAATGTAAAGAACTACTCCATAATCATTCCCATTCACATACCTTGAAGACTCAAATCCATCTTTTTCCTATTTTTCTTAATATCGGGGATATATCACGCTAAGGCTATGAGGAGGATCCAGAAGTCAACCACTATAGGCATGAAACACGGAACTGATTCACAACAAGAATCAGGTACGTTCGATTTTGTTTTACAACCTTTTGTGTCTTAATTCATGTTGTTTACAAATATCCTAAGCTTCAGTCAATTTAGGTTTCATTGTACATCATATGCACATTAAACACTATTAGCTAATGCATACATTAACAATATATGAATGTATTCTAAATTTATGTACGAAACGGAGATAAAAATTACTGAATATCATTACAGAATTATAAGCTTACCGAAAAATATCATCTGAATAACCAATTTAGTCTGTCGTAGCTTTTTAGCTTCTTTTATATTCGCCTCGGACTCCAAGTATTTCAGATTGTTGTATTCCTGCCACTACAAAAAAAATTGTTGAATTTTAGAATTTTCGAAAAACCCAACATATAATGTTAGCCCGACAGACTGGACCTAACCGTATCGGACTATCCGGATTACCACATCCAGTCGTATTGAACAGTTGGGAAATTTCAGTGGAACTTCCAACCACTAATTCACTTTTGAAATTAATTTTAAGTAAAATATTGGAATTATTTACCTCAACGTCGGGCTGATCGGGCTAGAAACAGGCGAGCATGAATCGGGCACGTTTATGGGCCTTGGACCAACCGTGGCTGATAAATGTAGATTATTTCTGATTTTTTTTTTTTACTATTGTGGTGTTGGTTAATTGGTGCTGCAAAGGGCCCATAATCTTATGGGCCAACCCCTTATGAAGTTTGTTTGGCCCAGGTTGCCCCAATCCTTTCAATTTTAGGTTGGGCAAGCAACCATCAATTTCCTAAGCTGCTAACAGCCAGACACCCCCTCATTTCTCTTCTTTCTATCTCCCTCCCATGCCTATTTCTCTTTCTCTTTCCCCTATTTCTCCATTGCAAAAACAATCGTTATTCTTTGTTTTTTTCCTGAAATCGAACATGTTCCCGCACTTCTCAAAAACAGTAAACCTGGGCGAATATGACGATTAGGACTTAACCCACTTAACGGGCTCTCGGGCCGTGATTCAACTTGAACGGGTGGAGGATTGGGGTTGGGACTGCGGTATATGGATCTGAAAGGGACAAGAGAGAGAAATTCTGTGGTGGAGAAGGATGAGAGAGAAAAGAAATTTGACGAAGAAGATGGTGAGGAGTATCCAGTCGACATGCAAGCCAGGTTCACGATGACTATCGAGCTTTCCGTTGGGTCGGGACTGACGCGGCTTGAACCCGCAGCTTCCGCCTTCAAAGGGCGGTGCTTGCTCTTCCCATGTTGACCTTAGAGAGAGAAACTCAGAGTTACAGCCTCTCTCTAGTCGACATCTTATCGAGGCTTTCCGTTGGGTAGGGACTGACGAGGCTTGAAACCGCAGCTTTAGCCTACAAAGGACAGTGCTTGCTCTTCCCATGTTCACCTTAGAGAGAGAAACTCAGAGTTATAACACCTCTCTCTCTCTCTCTCTCTCTCTAATTGTGGATTTGTATAGATAGAGATCTAAACATCTGTGTACAACAAAAGCAGTTTTAATGGTGAACTGTGTGCGTTTTATTTACAAAAGAGAGACATAGCTGTGTTATGGTGAATTGCGTGTGTGTTTTATTTATAGATGTATTCATTTAAAACAATAGTGTGTTACTATGTTTTGCTAAATAGATAGATTATTGATGCTATATATTAAAGATTTTTTAGCTCAATCAAATTTAAAAGATTACTTTTAAATAAATAAATAAAATTGAAATAAATAAAATAAAAAATTGTGTTACATAATATAAAGTAGAAATTCCCCAAGTATGATGAAAGATTTAAAACATATATTTTTTTATTAAACAAATAGTTAATTAATTATTATGTACAACCTTGAATTTAATAAAAAAATTAACTAACGTAAAACAAAAATTGAATTTCAATCCTAAATAAAAAAAAACAAACAAAATGTTATTTTCCTAAATATAAGGGTTTTATATAAAAAGATATTCAATGATGGTATCACACTAAATATTGAGATTTGATATTTTGAATGGGTTTTCCATCTCATAGCTTTGGGGTGTTTGCAATTGCTTTACTCAAGTGTTTATGTTGGAGTTTTTGGGAATTAACTTGAGATTTAATAGAAATGATTGTAGGCCAATAGCTGAGAGTAGAAATAGTAGGTTTTTTTTTTTTTTTTTTGATATTTTGATAAATAAGTAAAAAATTTTTTCTCGGTCATAAGCTAAAAGGTGCTAACTGTCAAACACTTCAATTTTTATATTTCACCAGAATCACTTTTATTCTCAAACACTACATACTTTTGATTTTAACCAATTTTACCATAATTTCAACTTTTAATAATCTCAGCTTTGGAAGTGATTTTTTCTCGGTAGATATATTTATATTTAAAATGTAATTTATTTTAAAATATGAGAGTTAGATTTAAAATAAAGATCATAGAAAAAAAGATATATATATATATATATATATATTATACTATAAAAAAATATAACATAATAGTTTTTGTGTTAATTTTTTTATAACATATATTTCTTTATTCTTTCTTTTTTATAAAAATCAATTGGAAAAAGATCCAATATTAAAAAACTCATTTTCACATTATTTTACTAAGGCCGCGGCTATTCGCAACCCACTAAATTTATTAACGTAGCCCACTAATTTAATAAATTAGAATTTTATTAGTAAAAGTCTAGAAAACTACAACATCCTTAATGAATAAAAAATAACATACCCAATTAAAGCAATATATAAATATATAATTCAAAAAGGAAAAAGAAAAATACATATAAAAAAATATAATTTATCTTTATTTTGTGTCATCTTCAACAAAGTGTATCTTTTTATCCAAAACTCCATAAACCCTAACTTTTTAAGGTTTCATCAGTGGAGGGTAAATTGACCGTATTTTAATCTCAAAATAAAAATCATAAGTTGTAAAAAAAAAAGTGATTCCACCATTAACATTGACACGTCGATTGTCAGAGCTTGAATATTGATAAATGCATCCATGGAGAATAACAGTCGAAATCTTCCCTCTACCATATACCAACTCTTAAATTATTCTTAATTTAAAAAAATAGACATAAATTATTAAATTAAAAAAGGTATAGATTTTGATTGGAAATGCACTGAATAGAATTGAGTTTGCAATGATAAATTGGAATTGATTGGACTGGAAAAAGTCATAGAAAGAGTTTGCAGAACGTGATCTGTTTCGTTGCTCTGTTTCTTTCTTTTTCTTTTTTCTTTTTTTTTTTTTTGTTTTTTTTTTTTAAATATTTTTTTGTTTTATTTATAAGTTTTAATTTATATTTAATCTAATAAAAAAAGGGTATAATCGGTATCCTCTGGGCTGCATTAATAAATTTATATATAATTTTAAATAAAAATGGGCTGCATTAAGAAGTGGGTTGCGTTAAGTAATTTTGTGGGCTGCGAATAGTTGTCACCTTTTACTATATATATATATATTTATTATATTAGTACTGATCGAAGTACCTACTTACAGTAGCTGAAATAATCGGGAAAATATTCCTAACTTCTTTTTATATATGGTTCTCTTTTATTAGTACTGTAAGAAAATATATGGGAATTAATAATTTATTTTCTACCGGTTGAACCACGGGTCAACCCAATTCAACCTGTTGAACCGCTGGCCAATTGTGATACCGATTTGATTACCAGTCCGGTTTATAATGGCAATGCTCAAAATATAAAATTCTAAAATTTTAATATATGTTAATGTAATTATATTTTACTTATTTCTATTATGGTGTGAAATATTTACTATTCTTCAGTTTCTAAATATTATTTTTCGTTGATATGTCAGAATAATTTCTCCACGGTTAGCATAGTTTAGCATTCCAATTTTTTTTAAGAAATTTGGACCATATCATAAGATGTAGCATCGTCCGACTAATGTGTCATATTTATATGTTTCTTTTAGATTGATTGAAATATATTGAAATTAGTTATATTGTATTTGGAACTTATTATTGTTGATGTATAATAAATATTCCAAATCGGTTAATGTTAACCAACAACCATTTTAGCGTGATTAATTGAGTTGACATTTATTTTCTTATTTTAGATACTAACAAGTTTTCCCGAGTAAACTATAAGACGAAGGTTCAACTTGTATTCTCCAACAGAGTTGCACAGTCCGATTCCAGTTACCGTTTTATGAGTCCGCTTAGTGACGTCACCAGTGGTACGATATATTATTAGATGTAAAGTACAATCACATCTTTATTTCTGTTAAAATATTATATACATTAAATATTGTTCTTACTGAATTTCCCTGTTTATTTTCCAATTCAATATAGTTGTTGGGCAATCAAGGACCACCACCATGAATGTTTCCAAATATACCCCTTCAAGTAATAAAATTGGACCGACCTTATCATCCGTTAATATAAGTATATCTGAAGTTATTGACTTGACCAGAGATGAACCCGACATATGATATATTAACATGACGAATGGTACGGTTTATTATTAGGCGGCCACTAAAATGTATCTTTTATTCTATACCATACTATACATTTTGTCGCCGTTATTAACACAAAAACCCATTTATGTTCTCCTTTAATGTAGTCAGTGACCAATCCAGACACTGCTATAGATGTTTATAGTGCTGGACCTTCAAATATTAATACTCGGGAACCATCATCTTCCATGGATATACATTTATCTGAAGATGTTGACTTAACTGAAGAGCAGCGTGATAGAGTCGAACCCCTAAATACTGAAGACAACTCTGATGATGATGATGTATATGACGAATTTGATGAAACATGTCAAGGAGAAGGACATGTTGTTTGTAAGTTTCTGTACTTCTATAATTGTTTCAAACAATTTCCAAAATCATTCCGTGTTTATTTTTATTTATACATTTTACCTGATGAATATTGGGATGTTGGGGACCCTACTTTCATGTGTGAGTGGTGCGGTGCTATTTTTTGGTATGAAGAGCGCTTGTGATCTGACTACACGTCCAAATCACCGAAGTTCTCTTTGCACTGTATGAAAGGAAAAGTACAGCTACCCGAAATGAAAATACCACCGCAGTCGTTGCTCCATTTATATTCCGGAGATAGAGTGAAGAGCAAGCATTTCCTCTAGAATATTCGTTCGTATAATAATATGTTTGCTTTCACGTCGCTGGGTGGAAAGATTGACATAAGCGTTAATAATGGTAGTTCACCTCCAATTTTTAAATTGAATGGACAGAACTACCATTTGCTGGGAAGTCTTTTGCCAGTTGAGGGAGGCACTCCAAAATTTGCCCAACTTTATATTTATGACACTGAAAATGAGATTGACAATTGAATTTTTTCAGTCAGGTACTTTATACATGTTATATTGATTTACGCTTATAGTCATGTCATTTTATTAGTTATTATTGAAATTAACAGTGTAATATTACTAATTATATCTCTTCATTTTGTAATATCAGAAGGAGGAACGAGGTAAATAATTTACATGCACTAATAGTCGCTAAGTTGAAGGACATTTTGGATACGAACAACATATTTGCAAAAATATTTAGGATGGTTGGGCAAAGGATTAAAGAAGGTCTTCCAAATGTACGACTGCAGTTAATAGGCAAAAGAGGCGGCGATGCAAGGCGATACAATCTCCCAACTACTTCTGAAGTTGCAGCACTAATAGTTGGTGACTTTGATGTTGCTATTGAAAGTCGCGATATTATGGTCGAAACTAAATCTGGGTTGTTAAAGCGTGTAAGCGAGCTAAATCCATTATATTTAGGATTACAATATTCGTTGATTTTTTCATATGGAGCGGATGGTTATAGGGACGACATCCCATACTCGGAAGCCCGCTTACAAGTTGCTGGTGGGAGAAGAAGGGTCAGTGTTAGGGAATACTTCGCCTACCGATTCGAGGAGAGAAGACATATTATGTCAATTATGTTGTTGGCTAGATGATTGTTTCAACAAATAACTGTTGACGGTTATACGATGGTAGAATCTGGGAGGTTATGCTATGTTCATAACCATCAGAAGGAGTTGAGGGCAGAAATGTATAGAGGTTTGTCCGAAGCTTTGTTTCGTGGAGAGGCGGATCTACGTGCGCAAGGCAAACGTATAGTTTTACCATAAACATTCATAGGTGGGGCCAAATATATGATCCAGAACTACCAGGACTCTATGGAAATATGTGATTGGGCTGGGTATCCGACTTTATTCATCACGTTCACCTGTAATCCTAAGTGGCCCGAAATCACAAGGTTTCTTCAGAATAGGAGGCTTAATCCTGAAGATAGACCTGTTATTATTTGTCATGTATTTAAAATGAAGCTAGATAATTTGATTCGAGACTTTCGACAAAGGGAGATTTTTGAGAAGCTTAAACCAGGTAAAGAAATATTTTTTTGTTATGCAGTAAAATATGTTGATATTATATGTATAAATGTATTAGTAGCAAAATTTATGTTAAACAATTTCTTATTTATTTATGGTATGAATAATTGCTAATATAAAAAATAAACAATTTGTTCAGTTATATATACGGTTGAATTCCAGAAGCGTGGGCTGCCCCATGCACACATTCTGTTGTTTCTACCTACGAAATTGAGATGGTCGACACCTGAAAACATAGACAGAATTATATCTGCCGAAATTCCTGATAAGGAGACTGATGAACCGTAATACAAAGCTGTAGAGAATTTCATGATCCATGGTCCGTGTGGTCTAGCTAGGTCCCAATCTCCATGCATGGTCAACAATAAATGTTCCAAGCACTTTCTGAAGAAATTCTCAGACAACACCTCTTTTGATGACGATGGTTACCCGATTTACAGCTGTAGGGATACTGCTTATACTGTCGTGAAGAATGGTGTAGTAACAGGTAAACTTCCCATTTGTGATACGATTGCATTTGCATTATTTGATTCTGGAGCTACACATTCATTTGCATCCACTGAGTATGTGAAGAGGCTGGGTAGGAAACCTGATGTAGCAGACGTTAGTTACAATGTAGTGATCCCCTCCGGAGAGTCAAAACAAGCTAACCAGATTCTGCGAGCATGTGTTATCTCTATTGAAGGAAGAGAACTTTATGTCGATCTAATCATATTAGATATGAACGATTATGATGTGATTTTGGGAATGGACTGGCTATCGAAATATGGTGCTACGATAGATTGTCAGAACATGATAATCACATTTCAGCCGCCTGGTGACACATCTTTTGTCTTTGTTGGAGTACGAAAAAGGTTCAAACATCACACGATATCAGCGGTAAAAGCACAACGGTTATTGGAAAGCGGTTGTGAAGGTTACCTAGTAAGTGTTATGAGTATGGAAGAGAAACACTGTCCGACTATTGAGGAGGTAGCAGTGGTGCAAGAATACCCTGAAGTATTTCCAGACGAACTCCCAGGATTACCCCCAGACAGAGAGATAGAGTTTGTAATTGACGTATATCCAGGGACTGCTCCTATATCAAAGTCACCATACAGAATGGGGCCAACAGATTTGAAAGAATTGAAGATTCAACTGCAAGATTTACTGGACAAGGGCTTCATTAGACCTAGCTTTTCGCCATGGGGTGCACCAGTTTTGTTTGTCAAGAAGAAAGATGGTACTATGAGGATGTGCATAGATTACAGAGAATTGAACAAGGTTATGATCAAGAACAAATACCCCTTACCCAGAATTAATGACTTGTTTGATCAACTCCAGGGAGCTGCCATATTCTCCAAGATTGACTTGCGTTCAGGTTATCATCAACTGAAAATTAAAGAGGAATATATTCCAAAAACGGCATTCAGTACAAGATACGGGCACTATGAGTTTTTGGTGATGCCATTCGGTTTGACGAATGCCCCAGCAGCTTTCACGGATATGATGAATCGGGTATTCAAAGACTTTTTGGATAAGTTCGTTATCGTATTTATTGATGACATCCTGATCTACTCCAAGAATGAAGCGGAGCATGCTGTGCATTTGAGAAAGGTTTTAGATGTTCTAAAGGAGAAACAGTTGTACGCTAAGTTCAAGAAATGTGAGTTCTGGTTGGATCGGGTAATATTTTTAGGGCATGTTGTGTCAGGAGAAGGAATTTCAGTTGATCCAAGTAAAGTTGAAGCAATTAACAATTGGCCACAACCTACAAATCCTTCAGAGGTACGTAGTTTTCTCGGGTTAGCTGGGTACTATCGGAGATTTGTAGAAGGATTCTCGAAAATTGCATCTCCCTTAACACAGTTGACTAGAAAGAGTGTAACATTCAAGTGGACAGAGGCTTGTGAGCAGAGTTTTCAGGAACTGAAGAAGAGGTTAACCTCAGCGCCGATCCTTTCAATACCAACGGGGACTGGAGGCTTTGTGGTATATAGTGATGCTTTGAAGAATGGTTTAGGGTGTGTGTTAATGCAGAATGGCAAAGTAATAGCATATGCATCCAGACAGTTGAAGGAGTATGAGAAGAACTACCCTACTCATGACTTGGAACTTGCAGCAGTAGTATTTGCGCTAAAAATTTGGAGACACTATCTATATGGAGAACGATGTGAGATCTATACAGATCACAAAAGTCTGAAGTACTTTTTCACACAGAAAGAGCTGAATATGAGACAGAGAAGATGGTTAGAACTCGTGAAAGACTATGACTGTGTTATCAACTATCATCCTGGTAAAGCAAATGTCGTAGCTGATGCCTTAAGCAGAAAATCGTCCCAAAGTACAACATTGATGGCTTTAATTCAGAGGCCAGAGTTACTAGACTTGCAAAGAATGAATGTCGAGATTGTCCAACTTGGAATAGTGCAGGCAAGACTAGCATCTCTAACCCTTCAGCCTACCCTACTTGATAGAATTAAGCAAGGACAAAGTGCAGATGAATATTTAGCTAAGGTAAAAAAGGATGTCGCATCAAGGATGCCATCAGATTTTCAGTTGTCAGAGAATGATGTCTTAAGATTCAAAAACCGGTTATGTGTGCCAAATGTAGATAGCATTCGTAGAGATATTATGGCAGAGGCACATTCGACACCATATTCAGTGCATCCAGGAGCTACCAAAATGTATCGAGATTTAAAGGTGCAGTATTGGTGGCCAGGTATGAAGAAAGATATTGCTCAGTGTGTAGAACAGTGTTTGACCTGTCAGCAGGTAAAAGCAGAACATCAAAGACCGGCAGGAACCTTACAGCCCTTACTAATTCCGGAATGGAAATGGGAGAACGTTACAATGGATTTTGTGGTGGGATTGCCGAAAACTGTAAAGGGTCACGATGCTATCTGGGTAATTGTGGATAGACTCACAAAATCTGCTCATTTTCTCCCAGTCTGTACTACTTACTCCATGGATCGTTATGCTCAGATATATATACAGGAAATAGTTAGACTTCATGGAGTACCATTATCCATTGTTTCAGATAGAGACTCAAGATTCCTGTCTACCTTCTGGAAGAGTTTACACAAGGCACTAGGAACACAGTTGTCTTTCAGTACTGCATATCATCCACAAACTGACGGACAATCGGAAAGGACGATACAAACTTTAGAGGATATGCTTAGAGCTTGCGTGTTAGACTTCCAGGGTCAATGGAGTAAATTTCTACCTTTGATAGAATTTTCCTACAACAATAGTTATCAATCTACTATAGGAATGGCCCCTTATGAGGCACTATATGGTAGAAAGTCGATCTCCGATACATTGGGATGAGGTTGGCAAAAGAAGACTTGTAGGTCCAAGTGTAATACAAGAAATGTCAGAAGCTGTGTCACAGATTCGGGAAAGGATGAAAACGGCTCAGAGTCGCCAGAAAAGCTATGCAGATAAGAGAAGGAGGGCACTTGAGTTTGCAGTAGGAGATCTAGTATTCTTGAAAGTTGCACCAATGAAGGGAATAATGCGGTTTGGTAAGAAAGGAAAACTTAGTTAGAGATACATTGGTCCATTTCGTATTATCGAGAGGATTGGTGATGTTGCCTACAGACTCGATTTGCCAGCATCAATGTCTCAAATACACAATGTGTTCCATGTGTCAGTATTGAGGAAGTATATTGCAAATCCGTCTCATGTCCTGAACAGTGAACCCGTAGAACTACAAGCAGACTTAGGGTATAAGGAAGTACCAGTACAGATTTTATTAAGGGAAGTAAAACGACTCAAAAACAAAGAAATTCCGTTAGTCAAAGTGCTATGGAGAAATCAATCAGTCGAAGAAGCCACCTGGGAAAGAGAGGATGAAATGAGAGCCAAATATCCTGAACTCTTCAGGTAAGTAAATTTCGGGGACGAAATTTTTATAAGGGGGGGAGGATGTAATACCCGCGCCTCTCACAACTCACTGGCCAATATAATTTTTTTGCATTTCATGCATTCCATATTTTTATGTGCTATTTGGTGATAGTTTTTAGTAATCAATTTATTATATTTATTATATTATTTTATATTTTTGTGACTAATTTGGAGATGTTTAATTTGGTAGTCAAGAACCCCTTAGTCTAAATTATTGGGACATGCTACAAAATTTAAGACTACGCGTGACAAGTTTAAAATATGGAACATTATGTAGTACGTGGAAGTGTTAGATGGGTAAAGGATTTTATTGTCAGAACAACAACAACAATCATAATAATAATATAATAATAATAGATTTTAACCGCATCATCACATAAGAAGGCGGTTAATAAACTTATATAATAAGTAATACTTGTCCTATATATATCATCAAGCATACTTAGTAAACAAGATAAGAATAGGTGAGGCGGTGCTGGCAACTGGGAGGACACAAAGTTGGTAAGTGGAAATTCTCCTCTCAAAACATGTAATCAATTTCAAGGATTGTATAAGGAATACATCAAGTAGTTTTTATATCACAATTTACAAGTTGAGAATAGTTGCTATAATGACTAAATTGTAATGATAGTGATTTCCATTAATGAAGAGTAATTAACTGGTACCCATAGCATCTATAACTAGGATGTTAAAAAAAAGGGAGAAGAATGCTAAATTGAATCTGCCCAGATTTTTAATGTTCAATAGTTAGCCGATTTTGACCATTTTATGAGCTGAATTAGGAAAAGTGTAAAACATGAAAGTTGTAGCCTTATGTGTTAGCTTTATAACCCAACTTGAATCATATAAATATCAATTTTGTATAAAAAGTTAGAGCCTTATTACCAAAATGCGACGAAGCTGAAATTATCGGAGTAAAAGTACGTAACGATCTAGAATTTAATAAATTGTGCATTGATTTGATTTAAAATTTGTCGTAGATTGATTACCACTGTGGAATAGGAAATTTCAAAAGTACTCCGGAGGAGAGGTAAGTAGAAATCCATCTCCAACTACAATGCTTGAACATAGTATTTGTGTTTATTATTTGTGATAATTGATTGTTATATGTGTTGTTGCATACCTTTGTATAAAGTGTTTTATTCCGTTGCTAGAAACAAACTGATGTGCATCAATCATGAGCATTAGCATCTACAAGGATTACATGTGTACGTATAAGAAGTCAAAATAACGTAATTTCATAAGTTGATAATGTTTTGGGGTTGGTCACCACTGGCACATTGAGAGATATATATTATATATGGTGTCTCTCGGGATGCTTCCGGTGACAGACGTGCACGCGGAAGAGGTTCCCACTTCAGCACCTTTATGATGAGGGGTACGGGAAGAGGTAGACTTTCCGGTGGACTGCAGGGGCAGGCGGAAGGCGGACCCCTGGTAGTCTCGGAAGGATAGCCACTTGGTCGTACCAACCATCACTAATATCTCGGGTGGACTATAAGGGGGGAGGAGGGACCCTTGGTAGTCACGAGTATGGCCAATGAGTGATATTCTGGTGAGGTTGTGCCTGTGCAGGGAGCCAATTCCCACGAAAACGGTTTTCTTTTGAGTAGAGTTGAAAGAAATGGTTTTGTAAGTTGCATCTCATCATTCACGCATTTGTCATGCATAATTTCTGCTTACTGAGCTTTAGCTCATGTAGTTCTTGCATTGTAGGTGAGTTTGACTATGCATGAGCTCGTGGACTGATCTGGCATGCTGTTGGAGCTGATGCAAGTTTTGAAGCCCCGTGTATATGAATGACGACCTGTGGGGCTAAACCTTGGACTCACTATGTTTTTGCTAGTGTTTTAATAATCTTTTTGGACATGTTCAAACTAAGGAACTTTAGTATGTATATTTCTGTAAATATGGTGTTGAATGGAGCGTGACACCTTTGTGCTCGATCTGTATCTATGTAAATATATGTAGGTGAGATTTTGGGCTTGAAGGAGTATTCTAAATTGTAAATTTTAGAAAAGAAAAAAAAAATATACAGGTTTTGTAAGGCTAAAAATTAATATAAAATAAGTTTTTACGAGGGTGGGTGTGACATTGTACCTCATAATCGGTACCTTCTCATTAAATACGGAGGTCATATAAATACTGAGTGGTGCAATCAATCTCGCTCTATCAAGTACTTATTCAAGTATGTCAACAAAGGACATGATCTTGTCACTGCATCTTTTTATCATAGCTCCCGTGACGATATGTGTCTCCGTGTGAAGCTATATGGAGAATATTTGGATATGATATCCAATTCAAAACTCCCATTGTTGAGCGCCTTAGTTTCTATCTGCCAAACGAACAGTTGGACGTGTTTGGGGACGATGATGGCATTGAATTCGTTATTCAGCGTCCATCTGTAAGGGAGAGCATGTTTTTGGGATGGTTTGAAGGAAATAAGGAGTAAGCTGGTGAACAAAAGTTGTTATATGCCGAGTTCCCGCAGCATTTCGTATGTGATATGAAGCAAAGGAAGTGGAAGCTAGGGGAGAGGGGTTTTGCAGTTGCACGCTTAAATTATATACCTCCTGGATGTGGGGATGTGTATTACCTTAGACTACTTCTGAACGAGGTACGCGGTGCCACATGTTATGCTGATCTCATGTACTACAATAAAGTTCAGTACCAGACCTTCCGAGATGCTTGCTATGCAAGGGGATTGTTGGAGGATGACAAAGAGTACATTGATGCCTTTGAGGAAGCAAGTCGTTGGTCGACTGCTCATTCAATGAGAACCCTCTTTGTAACTTTATTATCGGAGAATTGTATGAGTCGTCCTGAAGTTGTTTAGGACAAGTGTTGGCAGTATTTGGCAGAAGATATTTTGTATAGACAATGATCTCTCACTCAGATTGTAGGTAACATAATTTATTTAAATATTCCTTATTAAGTAAAAAGAACTTATTATGCTAATAAACAATTCTACCAAAAAAAACTCTTATTTATAAAGTTTGATTTGGATAATGTCAACAAAATGTTTTGCAGATTTGCAACTTTCTCATAATGAAATTAAAAACAGTGCGTTGGTTGAGATTGAGAAAATGTTGCGCACCCTTGGAAAAAGCTTAACCAATTTCGATGAATGTCAACCGCAAGGATGGATGCGTCGAGCATGCAAGTGAACAGCTTGGTGGCTAGAAAAATGAGCTATAATAGAGATGATTTTTTTAGAGAACTGCAATAGTTGTTACCGATGTTGACTGGTGAACAATGGAGTGTTTACGACATGATAATGGCTTTCGCTGATTCGAGTAGAGGTGGAGTATTTTTTGTTTATGGTTACGGGGGTACATGCAAAACTTATTTGTGGAAAACTCTTTCCGCATCGATAAGGTCTAGGGGTGATATTGTCTTAAATGTTGCATCAAGTGGCATTGCATCCGTCCTGTTGCCCGGCGGAAGAACTGCACATTCTCGATTTGCTATACCAATTAGTGTGAAGGAGAACAGTACGTGCAATATCTTTCAGGGAACATAACTTGCCGTTTTGATACTCAAGTGCAAGCTCATTATTTGGGACGAAGCTCCTATGATGCACAGACACTATTTTGAAGTACTCGACAAGTCATTGAAGGACATTATGCAACTAAAGGATCCATTGAAAAAAACTGCTCCATTTGGTGGGAAGACCATTGCTTTTGGAGGTGATTATAGGCAGATATTGCCAATTATACCGAAAGGAACTAGGCAAGATGTAGTTCGTGCGACAATCAACTCTTCCGAAATATGGGACCATTACACTGTTCTTAGACTAACGAAAAATATGAGACTTCTAAATCGAGAATCTAGTAACGAGGATGAAGAGCTTAAACAATTCTCCGATTGGGTTGCAAGCATAGGTGATGGTACAATTGGTGGCGCACATCATGGATGTTCCGATATTGAAATACCAGATGATCTTTTGGTGAAGTTTCATGATGATCCAGTCGAGCATATTGTACAAAGCACATATCCAGATTTCCGCAACAGATTGGATGATGCTGAATATTTGCAAGAAAGAACCATTTTGTGCCCAACTCTTGATTTAGTGAGCACTATAAATAGTCACATGATAAAAAAAATACAAATGCTGAAAGAATATATTACAACTCCGACAGTGCCTGCAAGTCCGACTCAAACAGAGACATGATGGTTGAACTGCACACTCTAGAATTCTTAAACAAAATAAGATGTTATGGAACTTCGAATCATGAGTTGAATTTGAAATTTGGAATCCCCGTCATGCTCTTAAGGAACATCGATCCTTCAATTGGTCTTTGTAATGGTACAAGATTGGTCATTACAGTGCATGTTCTCGAAGGAAAAGTTTTGACAGGAAGCAATGCTGGTCATTTGGTCTTAATCCCAAGAATGTCACTGACACAATCTGACCCGACGTCCCCTTTCAAATTCCAACGTAGATAATTTCCTCTAATTGTCTCATATGCAATGACAATTAATAAGAGTCAAGGCCAATCTCCGACTCATGTTGGATTGTTTCTACAAAAGTGCGTATCCAGTCATGGTCAATTGTACGTTACGGTTTCACGCATCACGAATCGCCGAGGACTCAAGATATTGATTTGTGATAGTGAAAATAAAACTTCTAGCAAAACCTAAAATGTTGTGTACAAAGAGGTTTTTAGAAATGTCTAGATCTTTTACATTTGCTTAAATAGGAAATCTTGCATCATTTTGCAATTTTGCAATTTTTTTTATTTCTAAAACCCTTATGTTTTATGTATTTATATGTTTTTGTTCAATTACTTTCTTTTACATATTTCAATAACAGATGAGATGTTTAGGGTTTTAATTAAAATCCATTCAAATGATGTATATATATAATCATATTTTAAAAAAAAATTAAAGGCGTGCAACGCACGGATGATTTACTAGTATGTATGTATGTATGTATGTATGTATGTATGTATGTATGTATGTATATACATATATATATATATATATATATATATATATATATATATAGATATCTTTGTTGGTGGGCATGAAGCTAAAACTAACCATGATACCAAAATACTTAATATCAAAAACATATATTATCATAGGTAATACGTGACTGCAAATATTCTTTCTTCCTTGCTTGTCCCGCAGTTCCTTTAACATGTCCTTCGTAGACTTCCCCAAAGCATTTTATTCTAATTGAACCTGTAGATTCTGTGTAATACATAAGGCATTCTCCGGATAATTCAAATTGAAGCATAAATGAATTTCAATATTAGATGAACAGGTTAAGGATATCACTGAACCGCGCCCTGGAGATGGCAATTAGAATTTTAGTTATAACTTTCTTTCTAACATATTATGTGTACTTCTCATGCATAAAAAAGGGAAGTTAAAATAATAGTTATCTGAGAAGTGAAATTGATAATTTATTCGAGTCTTAATGAATTCGGCTATTACATAATTGTGTAAATAGTTGAATCTTCATACTTGTTGTCGTTAGCCTAGCTTCCTCATATTTCTTTAAAATCCGCAGCATAAGATATATTTTCTTCGTGTAACTTGCGATAACTAAGCACCTGAATAGGCTGTGTACACAATAGAATTAGTAAAATATAATATAGGTCGTTGAAATTCCGCTACCCATTAAGAGAAGAAAACAATAATTAATATTGAATAGCATGAATTACCTTACAAAAAATGATGGAAAGTATATCTTGACATTGCATCCATCAACTCTTTCTTTCCCGTGGCTGAATTGTCATTAAGCTCATTTGCAGGAACCAAATTAGAGGTTGTCATATATTGACAGTAAAATGAGAGAATTATGCATTGAAAATCAGTGCCATGAGTTTATATCGGAAACTAGAACCATCGCTAGAATAAAAGTTGCAAATATCGATATGTTAGTAAAATTTTAAATAATCCGTACATTTCGTTATATTGTTGACATATTTTTCGTGTTATATTGTTATTAAAATTTTCAATTTACAGGTTATATTGTGAAAAAAATATGTTTAGTTAATAGATTGCCTATTGATAGAACAATGATCAAGATCCTCACCAAAAAACACTCAAGAAATCGAAATTGAACCAAGAATTGATGAACTCAAAAACTGCGCAAGTCTAAAACTAAAACGAGAAACAAAACACCATTGGCGTGGTTCGATCAATGTGATTTAAATCCACGGCAAGGTTATCAAACTTGCGATCCAAATCAGGATCGGTGGATACCCCACAGGATCGGATCGTAGGATCGGATCATAGAATCGTAAGATTCTACAAACTGTGCAAACATATGAATAATCTATATATACATAGCAAGTATCAATATATACATATACTAAAAATGCATCACAATCTTTAAATAAATTAAAAGGGACCACTGCCACACAAAAGTCTCAAATCCCAACAATACAAACCACTTAAGTCTCAACAAAGTAGCATATAATTTAACAAAGATAAGATGACATCTAAATCTAGGATAAACATCAAAATAAATCATCAACCGAGATGTTTATGTCCATATCTTGACCAACAACATTTGCATCATCATCATCATCATCATCATCACCACTACCACCACCATTACCATCTTCAGGATCATTAATAAGGTGATTCCTCTCTATCTCCAATTCTCTCAACGTTGATGACTCCGGTCCTACTTTCCTCATCATTTGCATTCTCAAGCTCATCAACTCCGTGACTACCAAAATCTTCATCACCTTTATCTTTCTCCCGTTCATCTCCTCCAATTTCGTCTTGTTCCATTATATTATCAAGAACACCAAGTAAATCACTTGCATCATTAAAATCCTCGGTGACACAAGATTCCTCAACTATCCATTCATCATCAGAGGGGAGTTCTTCAAAGTCACATGAGCTTTCATCATTTTTCGATCTCTTCTCTTTCAACCTCAAATTATACATCACAAAGACCAAGTTATTCATTGTTTTCTAGAGCAAACGATTTCTTCTCTTGGTGTGTACCTAAAACAAATTACATGAAAATTAGTTATTATCAAGCAAGAATTAAGAATAATTATATCTAAATACAAGATAAAATAGAGAAATGTTGGAAATAAGTTATTTGCTTTGACTGTTTTAACCAAAAAAAAAAAAAAAAGACACATACTTTATTTATGTATGAATAAATATATTTACTTACCCTGTCAAGTGAACTCCAATTGCGTTCACATCCGGAAGAGCTACAAGTCAAACTTAGGATACGAATAGCAAATTTTTGAAGCTCCGGACACTCATCTCCATAGGAGTCCCACAGCTTTGCTGGTGCCTTTTTTCCCCTAGCAATTATAGCAACCTCAATGCCAAACAACATTTTGCATCTTTAAACCATTCAAGTTGCATGCCTATCTTGCTTCTTTCATTTGCATAAGCAACCATCTTTTATAAGCATTTTTATAGTTCAATTTTAATTTGAGCATTGACTTTGAAATCTGGACTATAGTGATAGCAAGGATTCAAGTAATTAGCTGCAACATGTAATGGCCTATGGAGTTGGAACTCCCATCTCTCATCAACAATTTTAAGTATAGGCTCAAAGCTATACAATTAGCACATATATGATTAGAAACCATCCTAAAACTAATTTGATTTCAAACTTAAAGTAAATTTAAGCAATTTAAATGTCATAAATAAAGAATGAAGTAAAGAACTTACTCTTTTTTCACCTCATTAAAATTGGTCTTAATTTTGTCTCTAGCTCGACTCATTTCTTCATAGATGAACCCCATGGCTGGTCTCTCATCTGAATCCACCATTCTCAGCACTTTAATAAGTGGATAAGCTGCTTTGAGACATGTAACAATGTTCTTCCAAAATCGACTATCTAAAACAGCTTCTTGGACTCGCTTTCCATCAAGTGTAGATGCAAACTTACTGGATTTCCATGATTTTGAAGTAAACATAGTCATCAATGCACCTTTATTGTCACTTAGAGAGCCCAAAGTTAGGTAAGCAGTAGCAAATCGGGTTACAGCTAGTCTAATCAAATCTTTTTGTTTGGTAAAATGCCTCAACATGGAAATCAGGAGAATTCTTCCATAAATGTAGCTAGTGACTTTTCTAGCTTTCATAATGGTAGAACTATGGACTTTTATTTTCTTTTCAAAATCTTCCAACATCAAGTCAACACAGTGAGCTGCACAAGGTGCACAATACAAGTGTTTCCACTTCTGCATCAACATGTCACCAGCTGCCTTGTAATTAGCTGCATTATCAGTAACAATTTGAACTACATTCTCTGCTTCAACTTTCTCAACGACTTCATCTAACATCTCAAACACCTTCTCCTTCGTTTTAGAGATATCTGATGTATCAATCGAAGACAAGAAAACAGTTCCTTTAGGACTATTCACCAAGAAATTGCACAAAGATCTCCTCTTTTTATCAGTCCATCCATCTGACATAATCGTTCAACCAGTTATTGCCCATTCTACTTTGTGTTCCTCGAGTGAGTCCTTGATTCGAGCAACTTCTTTCTTCAAGTATTTCTCCCTAATGTCGTAATAAGAAGGAGGTTTAAGCCCTTACCATACTTTCCAATCAAATCAACCATCTTTATGAATTCAGTATGCTTAACAATATTAAAAGGAATGGCACATGCATAGAAGAACCTAGCAATTTGTTCATACACTTCTTCTTTTAATTCCTTTTTCAACAGCTGGTTTATGGTTGTCTGAGTGCTTGCGGTGCTGCTAAATCCTTTTCTAACATATGAATCCATAACACCTTTCCCTTTACTGATTGATGAATTTTTTGGCATCTGCTTGTCCTCGTCATCCTCGGAATCACAAATTATCTTTCTTTTTTTCTTTTTTTCTGCCAGTTCTGTATTTTTTGCTAGCAATGCCAACATTTCCTTTTTCACTTCATCTGGAACACTCGTGCAAGGTTCTACATCTTTTCCAGTACAAGCCAAATGATGTTTGAAACGGAAAATTCCACCACTACAGAGTCTAGAGCAAAACTTACATTGAACTTTTTTTGCTTTGCTATCCACATCAATTGCATATTGCCATCCTTTATCTGTCCTACTTCCAGCTGCATTTTTTCTTGTAGGCTTTGGCTTTGAAGAGGCTATAGTGGACATTCTGAAGCATAAAAATAATAATGAAATTAATGAAATACACATTCAAGTAACAAACTAAATATAACTACAAAATATAAGCATAAAAGTTAAGGGAAAAAAAAAGAGTAGCAATATATAAAGACTACCATATGGTATATCAATTTTCTGCGTGTATAATTTTCCGTTCAAACTCAAACTCATCAAGCATGTCAAGTTTTAAGCAGATATGCATGCTGATCCAATCATATAACTTAAACTATGAAAAGATAATTCACAAAAGGAACTTGTCACTATCTTAAAATGCAACTTCTACAAAGGATGTGCCCAACAAAGTTTGCCAATTTACCCTGTTTTCTAATATGCAATGCAATGGCCCCATTCAGTTTGTCTCACCAATGATTTTCCTAATGAGCTAATCTATTGAGCTTTCATTTAATTTATGCAGTTTTATATTTATTCATTGTATAAGAAACATATATTAGTATTATATTAAGTTGAAGCCCCATGTAAGAAACTCTAATACTGGATCAGTGGATTGGATGGTTTGGCAATTGGTTCGAAATAAAAATTATATGATAAAGATGAGCGATGGCTTGAATTTCAGACATCTTAGCACATAATTCATTTTCTTCCTACTTCTTAATACTATATTACGAACAAAAACCCAGAAAAAGCAAGATTTAGCTAAGGAAAAAAAAGCTAATATTTTTTTTAACAAGAATGTAGTTACATTACCTTGAAGAGATGTAGCGAAGAGCCGACGAGGATGACCGCCGGAGGTCCAAACGCCAACCAGTAATAGCAGCAGCAGGCCCGAAGCTGAGATTTTGGGAGAAGAAGCTGCTCCGACGTGTTTTACTGCATGTGCCCTAGTATTTTTCTTCTATTTTTTTTAATTAATTTTAGTTAATTATTTTATTTGAATTGAGAATGGGCTGTGAGGCATCAATTAATAAATTAGTATTTGGGCTTCCAGGCCCTCCATGTTAGAAGCCCACTTTCCTATTATTTTTAAGTCCAAGAAGAGTAAAAATTAATTGATATGTGGAATCATAGAATCAGCAAAAAAATCGCGATTCTAGTGATTCTGTTTTGAATCGCGATTCAAATCTGATCCTACAAATATTCAATCTTGTATACGCGCTGAATCAGATAAGCCTAAATGGATCGTAGGATCGTACGATCTGAATCGCGATTTTGACAACTTTGATCCACAGAGGATCATGAGTCCTCAATCCACTATAATCCAGAGTCAATTACCAGACTACAATAGGAATTCACAAAACCTTAAAATAATACCCTATTTTGGATCAAGAACCCCAAGTCTCTAATTGAACACTCTAAGTAGTTAATCCAAGGGGAAAACTGACTAAAAATAATTATATCATCATTGCAAACTAATATGTACAAGAAATGTATCTTAAATCAATCGGGAAATGAGTAAAAATGGCGATTTAACAATGAGCTGCAGAAACCATTGTTGAAGACCTGTAAAACTATTGTCAAAAGCCCGGCAGCTGTAACATAATTCTTAACTACCGGTTTGATTCTGTTTTTCAACCGATTCTTCAATCTGGTCCGGTTCTTCTCCTCTCATACCCGATTATGAACTTATTGAGCTGAATTACACTTGAATACATATTCCTTTGATGAAATTAACCATTTTACAATTCTCCACATTAATGAATCAAAGAACTCAATCCTATCCTCAAACACCACTGATTTTGCTGAGATTAAACACATGGCACAAGCTGTATTAAGCCTGTGCAATGCTGAAACTTGCTTCCAGGAAAAGATTTGGTGAACATGTCTGCTGGGTTTTCTTCAGTAGCAATTTTCTTCACAGAAATCACCCCATTCTCCACCTCATCTCCTACAAAGTGCATTCTTACATCAATATGCTTTAACCTCTCATGAAATACCTGATGTTTAACCAAGTGAATTGTGCTTTGGTTGTCATAATACACTGTCACAGACCTCTGCTCACTCCAAAATCCTTTGAAATACCTCTAAGCCACATGACTTCTTTCACAACTTCTGTTACTGCCAACTACTCTGCTTCGGTTGTGGAAAGAGCCACAACTGATTGATGCACAACCCTCCAACATACAACTGTCCCATAAAATGAATAACCCATATCCAGTAATATACTTTCTATTGTCTAAATTCCCAGCAAAATCAAAATCCACAAAGCTTTGGATTGGTTCATCATAATCACATTTCCTTACAAACAATAATCCCAGACTTATTGATCCTCTTAAGTATTTTAGAATATACTTCAATGCTTCCAGTGAGGCTTTCCAGGATTTGACATAAACCTGCTCACCATTGCCACTCCATAAGCCAAATATGGTTTGCTACAGATCATGGCATACATCAAGCTTCATATACCACTTGCATAAGGAATTTTCCTCATGTCCCTCATTTCTTATTCTGTATTTGGACACTAATCTTTGGACAATTTGAACTGCTGTCCAAATGGTGTTATCACAACCTTAGATTCATGCATATTATATCTTCTTAGTACTTTCTTTAAGTACTCAGACTGAGATAACCACAGCTTCCCACTATTTATGTCTCTCAAAATATCCATGCCTAGAATCTTCTTTGCACTGCCTAGATCTTTCATCTCAAACTCTGAACTTAACTTTTGCTTTAGCTGCTAAATCCTGACCTTACTCTTACTGGCAATTAACATGTCATCTGCATAGAGTAGTAGATAAGTGAGAACATTTTTCCCTTGCCTTTCAAGATAGACACAACTATCATATTTACATCTGTCAAAACCAACACCTATCATGAACTCATTGAACTTCCTGTTCCACTGTCTTGGACTTTGCTTTTAGCCATACAGTGACTTCTTCAGGTGACACACTTTTTGCTCATTCCCAGGAAGCACAAAACCTTTTGGTTGTTGCATATAAATGCTCTCCACTAAGTCTCCATGTAAGAAGGCAGTTTTGACATCTAACTGCTGTAATTCCATATCATCTTGAACCACCTTTGCTAAGAGTAATCTGATGGAGCAGTGTTTCACAACAGGTGAAAACACTTTATTGAAATCAATGCCCTCTCTTCGTGTGAAGCCCCTAGCAACTAATCTTGTTGTATACCTCACTTTCTCAGTTCCAACGGTCTCAAATTTTTTCTTAAAGATCCACTTAGAACTGACTATCTTTTGATTCCTTGGTTTCTCTACCAAAATCCATGTATTATTCTTCTCAAGTGATAACAACTCTTCAATCATAGCACTCATCCACTGCTCACTCTCATGATTGGACATTGCTTCTTTGAAACTTTGAGGTTCCTGATATTCAACAGACTCAACAACTGCTAGTGCGTATGATACCACATATCTGCTTGGCCAAACATGTTTTGGAGGTTAAATTACTCTCCTTACTCTGTCCCTTGTCAAATGATAGTCTCCCAGCTCTTGATTTCCATCATCCTGTTAAGCTTCTGAGTCACCAGACCCTCTTCATCTTGTTCATTTACAGTTTCAGTATGTTGTCCTTCAAGCTCCACCTCAACTGGAATATTTTCAATTAAAATATTTCCATCAATTTTTGAGTTTGACCCAGTATGTTTATACCCCATCTCTAGTTCATTAAAAGTTACATCTCTACTTATGATCACTTTCTGATGACCACTTTCCAGACACCACAACTTGTAACCCTTAACTCCCTTTGGATATCCAATAAAGATGCATTGTAAGGCCCTTGGTTCAAGCTTATCTTGCCTGATATGTGCAAAAGTTATACACCCAAACACCTTTAGTTCAACATAGTTTGAAAGTTTTTCATACCATATCTCATCAGGAGTTTGAAAATTGATTGCTGAGAAGGGTGTTTTGTTGATCAGATGGCATGTTGTACTTACAACTTCTCCCCAGAATGATTTTGGTAGTTTGGCATCAACTAACATGCATCTAACCCTCTCAAGAATGGTTCTGTTCATTCTGGTTGGGCATTTTTTATTGAGATGCCCAACCTGTTTGCGTGAGAAACATCTCTTCTTCTCAATCCAATCATAGCCTTTCTTTCCACCATCTTGAATTTGTTTCTGGTTCTTATTCCGATTTCCCTGAAGCTTCTTCTGGAATTTATTTTTATTGAATTTAACATTCAATCCTTCAGCAACTACTTGTGGCTTCTTGTCTCTAGACATTTGAAGGAACTTAGTTTTAAGAGATGTTTGAATCATATCAAGATTCAACTTGTCCTGTCTTCCAAACAACAAGGTGTCTTTGAAATGCTCAAATGACTTAGGAAGTGCATTCAACAACATCAAAGCCTTATCATTCTCCTCCATCTTGACCTCAAGATCCTCCAAATCATCTACTAGTCGATTGAATTCATCTAGTTGCTCCAGTAACCCTTTGTCATCTATCATTTTGAATCCAAAGAGTTTCTGTTTGAGAAACAGTTTATTTGTGACAAATTTCACTTGATAAAGCTCTTCCAGTTTCTTCCAGGCCTGTATTGCTGTTGTAGTCTTCGAGACTTCTCTCAACGGCTTGTCACCAAGACACAAAATGATCGCACTATGAGCCTTCTCAACCAGTTCATCTTTCTTGGCATTTTCTACGATTAACCAATTGTCCTCTGGCTCCAAAGCAGCAACCAACCCATGCTGTGCAAGAATAACCTTCATCTTCAATTTCCACAATCCAAAATCGTTCTTCCCGGTGAATTTATCCACATCTAACTTTATTGATGCCATCTCCTTGTCCGTTTCCCACAGACGGCGCCACTTGATAGATCAATGAACAAGATCCTCGCCAAAAAATACTCAAGAAATCGAAATTGAAACCAAGAATTGATGAACTCAAAAACTACGCAAGTTTAAAACTGAAACGAGCAACAAAACACGTTTTACGTGGTTCGATCAATGTGATCTACATCCATGGAGGATCATGAGTCCTCAACCCACTATAATCCAGAGTCAATTACAAGATTACAATAGAAATTCACAAAACCCCAAAATAATACACTATTTTGGATCAAGACCGTAATTCTCTAAGTGAACACTCTAAGTAGTTAATCCAAGGGGAAAACTGACTAAAACTAATTATATCATCATTGCGAACTAATGTGTACAAGAAACATATCTCAAATCAATCAGGAAACGAGTCAAAATAATGGTTTAAAAATGAGCCGCATAAAACTGTTGTTGAAGACCTGGAAGACCGTTATCAAAAGCCTGGCAGTTGTAACAACATTCTTAACTGCCGGTTTGATTCTGTTTTTTAACTGGTTCTTCAATCTGGTTCGGTTCTTCTCCTCTCAGACCCGGTTCTGAACTTATTGAGCTGAATTACACTTGAACACATATTCCTTTGATGAAATTAACCATTTTACACCTATGAAAAGATACGATCTATAAATTTTGGTGAACAAATGAATATCCATTGCAAAATTGTCGAAATTATTTTAGATGTCATCCATCTCAATCTATTTACAGCAGTTGGAATTTCTTTTTGTTGAAGAAAGAGAAATAATCTTGTTGACATTTAATGCTCCTTGTACGAAAAATAGTCATTTGTCCTTTCTCGTAGAAAGTAGGTCAGAGTGGTTGCGTCTTGGTGTTAGTGTCCAGTGTTGCTTTTGTTGGGATTATCCAACAAAGTCCTACATTAAGAACATAAAGGAAAGATCATGAGCATATAATGAAAGAAATATCTCCATTGGTAAGAGACATTTTGGGAGTTAGCCCAATTTTTTTTTTTTTTTTTTTTTGTGCGGGCTTGAGCCAAAACGGACAATATCATACCATGTGGAGAAACGGGCTCAGTTAGGGCCCAACAAGTGGTATCAGAGCCATGGTCCCATACTAAACCGACGTGGTGAAGATCCTTGGAGTGCCAAACAGAGACGACATGTCCGACACAATGGACCAGAGAGGTCCATCTCAGTAGAGATGACAGGTCCAGCTCTACGGAATGGGTGAGGTGCACCTGTGTAGGGCAGACTCTGGTACACGTGTCTCGTGCATGCACTTTAGGGCACTTTAGTGTCATTTTAGTGTCAGTAATGTGCACAATCACGTGTATTTAGTGCTTTTGTATTCTCATGGACAAAATAATGCGTTTGTGTTGTTTTTGTGTTAAGACAGGTAAAAAAGGATCGAAAAAGAGACCAAGCGATCGCAAAGTCGGTGGATCAATCGAGGCAACAAAAGGAAGGGCTAACTGAAGATCTCGGCCGACACAGGATGAAAATCTCGGCCGAGATGAGACTCCAGGGTAAACATGAAGATTTGCAGAATTGAAGATCTCAGCCGAGACAAGCAACGCATCTCGGCCGAGATGAGTTTCCAGAGGATTTCAAGATTTTCAAAAGACCAAGATCTCGGCCGAGATGAGGCGAACCCTAGCCAGCCCCAATTACCCCTTTTCACGTCTCGGCCGAGATGAAGTTGAATCTCGGCCGAGATCAGCCTTCGACCCATCAGCTGAAAAATCTTTTTTTCACGTCTCGGCCGAGACACACTTGCATCTCGGCTGAGATTCCTTACCCTGTTTTAAAATCCTGAATGCGATTTTGCCTATTTTTAACTTGCACTTTCTCCCCTTATATATATATCATCCCATTCGAATTTGACCTACCTTTTTGATACTTTTGGAAGCACTATTCAGCCACCATCACATCCAAGGAGGAGAGAAGGGCAAGAAGAAGTCACATCATCTTCCCCATTGATCATCCTTGGGTTTTATCACTCTATCTTTATGAATTCTTGTATTTTCTGTAATTTCTTGAATGTATTAGGTGTAATGGGTGGCTAGCACCCTAAATTCTACCCTTGATCATGTTGAACCTTGATTGATGATGAGAATGTGATTATTGACTCTTGATGTTACCTTATTTATGCAATTTAAATGTTCTATAATGCTTGATTGGATTGTCTCATGCCTAGATGCTTGTTTTAGGATTGATCACCCTTTGGGAGGCATATATTGTATGTTGCTAGAGATTGAACTTCACTTTCCGTGATTGTTGAAGCTTCAATCTCCCTTAGTAGCGAACAATGCTTGATATCATTGGTAGCATTATAGAGTTTGGCCTCTAAACCCGACCGTGTTGAGGTTTATGCTTTATTTATCCCGTTGTTCTAGCTCGTGACCACCCAATATCAATTAGTGTGAAAAGAGCTTGTTTGGATCACTAATTGATTTGGGTAGGGACAGATCGATAAGCGTACCTTCGATTTATCCACAATTAAAGGACAACACGGTCTACATAAGCGGACCTTGTAGATTGTGGGATAAGGGTTTAAATAGCATTGAATTTGGGACATCAATGATAATCATTAGGTAGTCAGATTCATGGGGATACTAGATCGAGGGTAGACCTTTTATCATATTCTAAACCCGAAAAACATTTGTTATTTGTTTTCCTTTGTTTGATATAAAATACCAAAAATATTTATTGCTTATCTAGAATTTTAGTTGATCACTTGTTAGCGTTTAGTTGTTTACTCAATCCAAAACCCCCCTTGTTTACTTGTTTAAGTTTATTACCCTATCCATCGTAAATCATTAGTTGCTTGTAATATCCGAACAACAGTAATCCACCGTTCTCCATGGGATCGACCCTTACTTACCACTCTACTCGTTAGAGTCGTAGTCTAGGTATCGGGTATACATATTCTTAAAGGAATTTCATGTGGTCTGCTCGAGCATGAAGCCGATCAGGGTGACTGAAGAACAAATTAAGCTCAGAGCATTTCCTTTCTCATTGAAAGATCTTGCTAGAGACTACTTGTACTACTTGCCATCGGGTTCCATTACTACTTGGGAGCAGATGGAAACACAGTTTCTAGAAAAGTATTTTCCTGCATCTCGAGCCACCACCATCCGAAAAGAAATTAGTCGAGTGAGGCAAATGCAGGGGGAAACATTGTATGAGTATTGGCAACAAGCTTGTAGGGAGCTGCCCACCACATCAAATCACTCCACAATTGTTGATCCAGTATTGGTACGAGGGACTGTGTATAACTGAACGGAACATGATTGATTCAGCTAGTGGAGGGGCTCTGGCCGACAAGACCCCAACCGAGGCCCGAGTACTGATTTCCAAGATGGCCGCCAACACTCAACAATTCGGTTGTAGAGAACCAGTGAGGTGAGTCAAAGATGTTATCGATTCAACTGTTGACGAAAGATTGGACCAGCTCACCGACCTGGTGAAGAAAGTGATTTCGGGAAGCATTCCTACCCCAAAACCCTGCAGAATCTGTCAGATAACCGAGCACTCTACTGATACCTATCCTATTCTTGGAGAAGAAATGGCAGCTCATGCTAATACAGTTCATAATTCTAATCCTAACCAGGCTGGACGGAAGTATGATCCCTATTCGCAGTCGTACAATCCGGGGTGGAGAGATCACCTCAATTTCAAATATGGGAATCAAGGTCCAAATATGCATCAGCAGGGTGATCAAGGTGGACACAATCGACCCCCCTATCCTAAGGGGATGTTCCAGCAAGGGCAACCCAATGAGCCAGTACCCTCTGATCCATCCCTTTCTGACATAGTCAAGAGCTTAGCAACAAGTACGCTTCAACTGCAGAAGGAATCGAGTTCGAGGTTCCAGAGTATTGAAAATCAAGTCAGTCAAATAGCATCAGCGGTATCCCATCTAGAGAGTGCTCAAAGTGGAAAGCTACCGGCATAACCTGAAATCAACCCTAAAAATTTGGCTAATGTGATTGCAATTGGCATCATTAGTAGGGTAATGCCTGGATGGCTTGAGAAGCCCGGGCAGCCTTCACGTGCACGGACAGACAACCCACATGACATTTTGGATGAAGAAAAGACCTCAACTCCTCAAGTTGCTGAAGTTCAAGTCCGTGTACCAAAGTGGAAACTTGCAAAGGAGTCGAGGAAACAAAAGGAAGCAGTGGCGGCATGTTTCTCCGACCATTTATTGCCATTCCCCATTAAGAAGTACTTCTCATCCAAGGAAACCGAGAAGGTGAAAGACAAGGGAGAGCAGTGGCCCTTCAAGAGGTAGAGAGTAAAGTTGAGAATGTTAGTGTAAGTACCTTGAGGAGCGGAAAGGTGCTCGAGAAGCCACCCAAGAGCCTCCCTCACTTGGAGGATGAAGAAGAAAAGGGAAGAGAAAGAGAATCTGTCGAAGGAAGAGCCATACCAATCCCCCTTGAGGATCCAAAGCTCAACACTCCAACACTGACCGTGATCCCACCACTTCCATTCCCGTGCCTAATCAAGAAAGCTGTAGACAAAGACAGAGAACGGGAAATGCTTGAATATTTCAGAAAGTGGAGATCAAAATTCCACTAATTGAAGCTGTGAAACAGATCCAACGGTATGCAAAATTTTTGAAGGGTCTATGCACAAACAAAAGAAGGCCTCAAGGAAATAACAAGGTACTCAGGAGGGAAAGTGTGTCTGCCATATTCCAAAAGAAACTCCCTCAAAAGTGCAAGGACCCGGGAATGTTCGTCATCCCGTGTAAGATTGGTAATTATCTAATTGAGAAAACTATGCTTGATTTAGGGGCATCAATCAATGTGATGCCCCGTTCAATGTTTCAGAGCCTAAACTTAGGGCCATTGAAAGAAACTAAGGTTGTTATCCAACTCGCTAATCGAAGTACCTCATTCCCGGATGGGGTGGTTGAAAATGTGCTTGTTGAGGTAAATAATCTTATTTTCCTGGCCGACTTCTATATATTAGATATGCAAGGAGACATAACAAACTCCACACCTATTCTGTTGGGAAGGCCGTTCATGAACACCTCCGAAATAAAAATAGATGTGCGTGAGGGGACTCTCACCATGGAGTTTGAAGGCCAAATTGTGAAGTTTAATATATTCAAGTCCATGAAACACTCTGAAGATGTACATGATGTTTTCTCTATTGATTTCATTGACATTCTTGGGAAAGATAGTGTTACTTTGAACAACAAGAAAGTTAGGAAGAGATTGCGTGAAAAGAAGGCAAAGGATGCGGAAAGAATAAGTTTGGGGATCCAAGAGGATCCGGGTGAAATTGACCCGGAAATTAAGTTGCCAGAAGACGGTAAGGAAGAGTGGGAGACCCGTAAGGAACCGCAGGGATTGAATGAAGCACGGAAGGAAGGGACCGAGGAATCCTTCCCGGTACATTGAAGTAAAAAGAACATCCGTCGAGCCAACGACGTTAAACAAAGGCGCTTGTCGGAAGGCACCCCGATGGTATCTTTCAATATTTGCGTTTTTCAAATTCCTAGTTAGTTGCTTAATAAATGCCTTGTGGCATAGTTGATGTTTTTGTTTAGAATTGTGCAGATATCAATTAAAATGATAAAAAGACAGCATGGAATGGGGGTGAAGGAGACCAAAATGGAGGAAAATTGGCTAGAGACCAATCTCGGCCGAGACGTCACAAAGGTAAACCAAGTAAAAATTGTTGTAAACGTATCTCGGCCGTGACACAACATTCATCTCGGCCGAGACTGAACAGAGCTCAAATTGACCAAAAATGCTTGAAGCCAATCTCGGCCGAGATAACATATCATCTCGGCCGAGATAACATATCATCTCGGCCGAGATATATTTGTCCAGTAAATTAGCCAAAATTGCTGGAGACTTATCTCGGCCGAGATCAATTGTCCAGAATAAGGGTAATTTTGCTGGAAACTTATCTCGACTGAGATACCATATCATCTCGGCCGAGATCAATTGTCCAGAATGGGGGCAATTCTGCTGGAAAGAAATCTCGACCGAGATGAGCCAACTAAACCTGAGACCCAGGAACAGATCTCGGTCAAGACACAAATGTCAAAAATGCATCTCGACCGAGATTCTGCGCGGGTATAAATACCCCTGCGCGGAACAACAGATCACTTTCTTCCCCCATTTTGTGATTTTGAGCGCATACAAGCACACACACCCTAAAAAACTCCATTTTTACTCAACTTCCTCCCCTCAAATTCACACCACACCTCACCCACATCATCACATACACTTCTATCCAAAAAAATTCGGATTTGGAGAAAAGTTGAGGTCGGGTTGAAAAGGGCGCGAAAAAGTCAATTCAAAATCCTTTGATTAAATCCGATCAGTAAGTACGGCTATCTCTTCCCCTTAATCTTTATTTGTTTATTATGAACTTTTTTGTTAAGATTAGGGGCAAATTTGGTGTTAGACTAGTTGATGAACTGATATTGGTTGTGCACAAGTTGTTTTGTGAATTTTTGCCAATGTTGACTGGTTTTAAGTATTTTAACACTAAATTTGTAGTGATAGTCTTTGTATTTACATAATTTGTTGATGATGGATGAGGATTGGTTTGAGGATCATTGAAATTGAAGAATTGAAGTTGATTTTCCTATATCACCGATCACTTGACATGCATTCCCTCTTTGTACTCTTTTGCTGGCTGATTCTATTACTATGCTCGATTATTAGATTAATTAGTGAATTTGTGTGAAGAGTAGGCATCTTTAGACCCTTGTTTATAATGAAACGTAATTGGCCTATTTTTGTTGAGCATTGGTAGAATTTTGTTGCAATAGGAAATGATTGGGAGTGTTTGCCATATATGCACATTAAATCATATCAATTGAGTCATCTAGATTGTGATTTCACTTGTGATATTCGGTGTTGATTAAACATGAGTGATTGATCTTCTATTTGATTCAGTTGATGTTTAAATTGGTGATAATTGTTCAACGTGGGAGATTTTGATGTGTGTATTGTGTGATTGTTATAGGCATACAATGGCCCCACCCAAAAATACAAAGAACACACCTCAAGAAGGTACTTCCGGCAGGAGGGTCAAACAGAAAATTCGAAAAAGCTAAGCCAAGGGCAAGGAGGAAGCCGTTGAGCCTACTCCAGAGGCTCCCATGCTGGAAATTCCATCAACTACCACCGACAAATCCACAAAACCAATTGACTTCGTCATAGTGCTGAGAACGGAGGATCAGAGGAAAAGATTTAACAAGTTGATGAGGAGGGGGGTGTCAGCCACCCGTTATGGTGATCCCAAGATTTTGGACGCCATGGGAATCCGACAAAATGTTCATGAACTATTAGACGCCGCTGGTCTAGCCAAGTGCCTAGCACCCCGCCCGACTTTCCTCAAATTCGTGCTAGAGTTCTTCAGCACCCTCGAAATCGAGGAGGAGTCTCTTTCCTGCTCAACCAAGATCCACCACTTCAAATTCCAACTTCTAAATGTAGAAAAGATACTGAGCCACGACAACATGAAACGTATATATGGCTTCAAGAGTCCAGCAGTTGGTGATGGACATGAGTTGAAAGAATTTGACGTGCAACAATTCTGGGGGCAAATCACTGCCGCCCCTGGAATAGTTGTACTCCAGGCCTACGACCCGAGGGGCTCTAGGCTGACCTCCATCAGAAGTCCAGTTGTGAAGTATCTACAGAAGTTGTTGAGCTCCACCATATGTGGAAGGAAAGAGATCAGTTCTCCCCGATTGTACGAGATGGAGATCCTCTGGGTTATTGTGGATAGGAAGTTGAGGGAATTCCAACATGACCTGATTCAAGCTTTTAGAAAATAGTCAAAGAATTGAGGACCGAACGGAAAAGAGAAACAAAAGTGCCCGACCCAATCTACTGTGGGGCTTTGATTACCCCCATATTCGAGCATTACAATGTACCCTCCCAGAATACACACCCATCACCACTGACTACTATTTAGACTGGGAGGAGATGGAGAATATGCATATTGCCATGCTCGGGTATCAAGAGGGAACATCGGGTCCGGCTGTCCCTTATGTCCTCCAGAATGTAGGACCATACCTCCGCCTTCCAACCCCAGCCTCACTTACATCGAGCGATTGGAGACAAGCATGCCAAACTTGGCACTGAGCTTAGAAGCACATTTAAGAGAATCCAAGGAGCCGACCAGTGCTGAGCTAACACGCTACCAGAGGGGGAAGAAGCCACGAACTGTGGCCAGGGAGATGAGTACAGGGACTGCAGAAGGGAGCAGTCAGCCCAACAGGAAGAGACTGGTGTCTGCAGTGCGGTCTCGGGCCGAGATTCGGTAGGAGTATAGTGATCGGTTGAGTAGTTTGGAATCGGGAGTGCAGGACATTAAAGCGGAGATCAGTGCACTCCGAGGCGATGTCCATCAACTGGGAGCAAAAATGAAAGAAATCAAAGAGGGTCAGAACAAGCTGCTAGCTTTGTTCAAAAGCATCCAAGGATGCTTTACTAGCTCTAGCTCCCGAGACGTCCGGCCATCCAAGTCACTGTGAGTAGAGCACCAAGAATGCCTTGCCCGTTTCTTCATCAACTTAGTTGAAAACTAAGTTTGGGGAGGGGGGTGAGACATTCTTGGCCACTCGAATTCCCGAACTCCCCTTCTGCCTCTTTTCTGATACCTCATTACTACTGACTATTTGGATTGTATTAATGGCCCGTGTGTCTCTTTTCTGAAACTTGATCATTTTGGTTTGACGGCCTGTTTGCCGAGTAGCTTTGATTAATTATCTTTGGTAGCCTTTTTGAATTTGCTGTGTTAATTGTAATTGAATTGGTGGGCCTGTGTGCCTTTGTTTACCTTTAGTTTGCTTTATGAGCTTTACTGTAGTATTTTGGTTGATATCTTGCACATTTAGAAATAATGTTTTTTGTTTACTCTGTTTTTAGTAGAATGAGGCTGGTTAGTTAGTTGGTTGATTTCGACGAGCACCGACTTGTACTCTTCTTTTTCCACAAACTTAGTTCGCAACTAAGTTTGGGGAAGGGGTGGGATCGTACAAGCCGGCAGCTCGAGAAAGCAATTGGATGAGTTTAGGAAGGAAAAATGTGGCATTGATTAATGATGAAAATTTTTAACAGATATTTTTAAAGAAGCACATGGTAGAGCATGATAGACTTTTTGAAACAAAATTGAACATACACTCAAAACTTTTGATCAAAATTGCAACCAAGTGAGTCTTTGAGCCTAATGCGTACTCCCATTTTTGGAGTGAAATTAAATTTCCTTTCGGTGCGAAAATTCATTGAATGCATGCATTTTCATCTAGGACTTGCCCCAATTCTTTACTTTTGAATAAGTCAATACATGTTGTGGCTTTGAAAATGATATTAGGCAATTCTTGATCAAAACCTATTTCAAAAGCTTGAAAATATTTCCTTTTTACCAAATTTGACATTGCCTCTAGTTAAGCCCCTTTGACCTTATGCCTTTTTTTTTTTATATCCAACACTACAAGCAAATTTACCTTTCATTTAGCCTTTGATACCCAAACGGACTGTTGAGTATGAGGGAGGAGGTTGGAAGGTAGTTAGTTTGGAAATTGAGATTAAATTTGGGTAAACTAGTGGGAAAACAAAGAAGGGTGAAAGGAAAAATGCGAAATAGGCTGTAATCGAGAATATTAACCTCTCAAAAAAAAAAAAATGAAAAAACCAGAAAAACGAAAGAAAGAGGAAGTGTATATACTATTCTTTTGGAGAGGTTAATGAAAATCACATCATTTTGTGATTACAATCCCTTGTTTAGAAAACTCTTAAGAAGCATAATTATTGAAAGGATTGATAAATATAGGAAATGAAGGTAGGAATAAGGTGAAGAAGTCGAATCTTAAGTTCGACTTGATTGAGAATTAAAAGAATGAGGTTGAGTGACCATTGTTTAAGGGGTAGATGGGTAGTACACGACTCATTTAGTCCGTTTTATAGTCACTTTTACCTAAAATTTTATCCCACCTTACCCCTAGCTAACATTACAACCCACATAAAGGCCTAATTGATTCATTGTCACACATGTCAAGTACTCTTTCAGGTTTAGATGACTGGCAAGCTTATGGTAGGCATTGTGTGCATTTCAATGTGAGTGTAAACACTACCTTTTTTAATCGAGCGAGAGAGATTGATAACACGTTATTTATGCATGTATTTAGGTCGATTTAGGATCATATTTTATGGCGTATACGTGTATATTTGACCAGCACTTATTGCTATTTATAATATTTGGACCATTTGACGTGTTTCGACATTGAAGATAATTAGGTATTTTTATGCCATTTGGATGAAGTACGAAGGAGAAACAAGTCAAATAGAGTGAAAACCGGCCCAAAGGAGTGAAAACCGTCCAAGAACCGGTCCGAACCGGCCTGAACCGGTCCAGGAGCAAAACCGGGCAAGAACCGACACGGCCGCGTCACAAAGCAACACGACCGTATCAAAAGTGTCTTGCAACGCATTGTGGGTTCTGGAATGGAACACGGCCGTGTCACGGCTGCAACACGGCCGTGTCAAATTGTTGCTGGAAAAGTGGATTTTTGCAAAGCAACACGGCCGTGTCACTTAAGCAACACGGCCGTGTCAGAAGTGTTTTCCTGCGATAATTACCTAATTTTAATAGGATTTTGATCGTATCTTCCCCAAGATTCGTCCCCAACTCTATAAAAAGGACCCCAAGCTTTAGGAAAAAGGGATCAATCATCAAGAACATAAATTACATCATCTTGGAAGACAAAGAAGACGAAGATCATCGAGACGGAGTCATCCGGGTTTAATTGTTCTTTCTTAGTTTTAATTCTTACAATGTTTTTATTAGAATTTTGTATTGAATTGTTACTAGGCATGGATAGCTAAGCTATTCGTGTCCTAGGGTTAGAAAGTAGGGATTTTTATGACAATGTTTTGATTTATGATTTAATCTATTAATTCCGTTCTGTATGTGTTTTATCTCTATGTTTGTGCTTTAAACTGAATTTAGCTTGATCACCTAGATTTAGTAATTTAGTTTAACAATTCCGCTTCGAGAGGAGGGAATTGTTATCAGACTTAGAACATAGAGCGCAGTTGTCTATGACTGTGTAGGCCGTGGCTTAGGATCGTTTGGGAGTTATTAGGTTTAATTGACTCGAGAGGGTAATTAGCTTAATTAATCAACGGTTTAATCGCTTCGAGAGAAGGATTAGATTATTGTCGTGCCGCCTAATAAACATTAGAATTGGTAAATTAATAGGTTAATCATATTCCACATTGGAATAATATCCTGAAATCGAAGCCCTAGGATACCTTTTCTCTTTGATTGTTAGTTTTCGTGTTTCCTAAGTTTGGAATTATATTTAATTGAGTAGTTTAATTAGTAAATTCAACCTTTAAAAATTAGTATCTAGTTAGGACATTCCTAGAGTATTAGGGTATCAAACTACCTAAAACTATTCCTTGTGGGATCGACCTTGATAATCGTTACTACACCTACATCCGTACACTTGCGGAACACTAGGTTAGAAACCGACGTGTCAAGTTTTTGGCGCCGTTGCCGGGGAATAGGATTTAGCGCTTAGTTTTTATCTTGAAAAATAGGAGGAAACTAGACTAGATTTTATTTTTTCATAATTTTAATTTTAATTTTCGTTTTTATTTTTTGGGTTAATTTTAGTGTTACGCGATAGTTCTTGTTTTTGGTGTTTTCAGGCTTCGTATGCACACCAGATCAAAAGGGAAAGAAACCCTTCTTCCTTTCGATCCAGAAATTGAAGCGACAGCTCGCAGACACCGAACAAGAAGAAACTTCACAGCTGAGATGGAGAACCCACCACAGCAGCCGAATGATGAAGCATTAAATAGAGTGCTAACAGCCTTAGCACGATTGGACGATCGCGTCACTATTATACAGCAGCAGATACCTGCACAGCAGCAACAGTTGCCACAACAGCACGGACAGATTCCAATAGAGCCAGATGCGGGAGAAGAAGACAATACACCTATTAGTGACTGTTTAAGGCCGAATCCTAATCAACAGTCAGGAGGAGTACAACTCCCGCCTCTGAATGCAAATAGTTTCGAGCTGAAGCCTGCACTGATCAACATAGTGCAGCAGAACCAGTATGGAGGAAGTGCAATGGAGGATCCGAATGCTCACCTAATAAAGTTCCGAAGATTGGCGGACACAATCAAAATAAACCATGTGCCACACGAGCAGGTTAAGCTGTGATTGTTTCCCTTTTCGTTAAAGGATAGAGCCCTCCAATGGTTCAATTCCTTCGAAGATATCATCAGTTGGGAAGAGTTGAGCACTTCGTTCCTATTGAAGTACTTTCCACCGAGCAAGATGCTCGACTTGCAGAATCAAATTAATCAGTTCAAACAGCTGGACCAAGAGCCATTCGGAGAGGCTTGGGAGCGATTCCGGGATCTTATCCGGAGTTGCCCTCAACATGGGTTCACCAAGAAGCAGCAAGTATGCAAGTTCTACAATGGTCTACTTGCTCCGACTAGAAACCAAGTGGATGCAGCTGCGGGTGGAAGTTTGATGGAGAAGTCAGTGAGGATGGCATTCTCAATCCTGGACGCGATGGCCAGAACGAGCTACCAATGGTCGAATGAGAGAAACATGCCGAGGAGGGTAGCCAGTGTCCAGAAATGCGAGCCCGTCAATAATGAGCCAATTGAAAAGCTCACAGCACAAGTAACAGCATTGACGAGCCAGGTGAATTTGCTAACTAATCTAACGTTAGCACAACAGCCAGGGGGTCCGGAAGAAGTTGAAGAAGTAAAATTTGTGAATCAACGAAACTTCAACAACTTCCAGAACAATCAGCCTCGGTACAATCAGTACCCTCAGAATCATCAGAACTTTTCATATGGGAACGCGCAAAATACACTTAATCCGCCACCCGGATTTGCTGTTACAAATGGCATGATCCATGACGGTAAGAAGCCATCACAAGAAGAAATCGCGATGTCATAATTCGAAAAGTATGATGAAAAGTTAGCTCAGTTGGAGAAGAAAGTGGATGGAAAATTCATGGAGCTAAACAAGCATATCACTGGGCAAGGGGCAGACATAAAGAGGCTCGAGAACACGTTGGTGCAGACTCAAGCTAGCATTGGAGAGTTGACATCAAACATGAGTCAGCTGATAAAGATAGTAGGAGCTCAACACAAGCAAGGCCAATACCCGAGTGATACAGTGGTTAACCCGAAGGAGCACTGCAATATTGTGGAGCTAGATGAGCATGAAGAGAGCTTGAAGGACCAAGAAGCAAAGGAATCAAGCGAGGAAGTCAAAAACATTGAGAAGGAGGAGGTCAATACAATCATAGATAAGAAAACTTCATCTCCTATTCTTGATGAGTCTTTTGATTTTTGTTTTAAAAATTCGTTCTTTGCTAACCTTGATCCTTTAGAGCAATATAGAGTTGTTGTTGTGAAACAGGAACCACTAAAGGAGAGAATCCAAGTTAAAGAGAAAACAAAGGAGTGAGAGGATGGAAAAGAGGCGACGAAGAAGAGACAGAGCAGGCCCAAGAAGAACGCAAACACAAGCATGAAACCAAGAAGAGCAACAAAAACAAAAGATCCAGGGAGTTTTACTATTTCTTGCTCAATTGGTAGTCATGAATTTCATAATGTCATGTGTGACTTAGGGTCTAGCATAAATTTGATGTCTCTTAAGCAGTATAGACAATTAGGATTAAGGGAAATTAAACGGTCCTTTACTACTATCAAATTGGCGGATGGATCGTCATTAACGGCGTTGGGAGTAGCAGAGGATGTAGTGGTAAAAGTGCTAAATTTTGAATTTCCTAGTGATTTCTTAGTTGTTGACATGAAAGGGAGTAATGAATTCCCTTTTATCTTAGGAAGACCCTTCTTGGCGACTAGCCAAGCACTAATAGATGTACCTAAAGGGGAGTTGGTTTTTCGGGTTCAAAACGAAATAATCACACTCAACATACATAAATCGGGTCTAAGGGGTAGGCACAATTGTAGCATTATTTACACTACCCTAGCTGCTGTAGAAAATCCTCATGGCCCAAATAGCTCTTTAATTGGTCAGAAAACATCCGACTCGGGGTGGCTAGAAAATGGCTGATAGAAAAAGGACGTCCGGCTGATGACGTAAAACAAAGCGCTTGTCGGGAGGCAACCCGATGTTTATTGTTTTATTGTTAATATTTCGTTAATTTTATGTTTTTACTTGTATTTTAGTGTCTTATGTTTTTAGGAATCAACATGGACGAGTGTTGCAAGAAACGGGGGTGGAAAAGACGGAAAAATCGCATGAAGATGGAAAACCAGAGTAACACGGCCGTGTCACGTTTCAACACGGCCGTGTCAAAACTGGCGTCAAACGTGTGGGATATTCTGGAAAGCAACACGGCCGTGTCACCAAATCAACACGGCCGCGTCCAAAGCAGCTCAAACGCAACACGGCCGTGTCACAAAAACGACACGGCCGCGTCAAAATCAGGCTTAAAAACCAAATTTTGGTTCAAAAGCAACACGGCCGTGTCGGCCTTATAACACGGCCGTGTCAAAACCAAGCTCCAAACACGATTTCACACTGGAACTCAACACGGCCGTGTCACACAACCGACACGGCCGTGTCAAAATCAGCCCAAAAATATCAAGTTTGGCTCAAATGTAACACGGCCGTGTCACAACATTCAACACGGCCGTGTCAGTACGTTAACAGAAAAAAAAAAAAATGAAAAATTCAGAGCGTGATGCGGAGATGGCCGAACCAAGATTCAGTAGGAGCAAAATGGCACGATTTCGGAGCTCGTAGGGGTTTCAAAACGCCATCGTCGAACGATTTGTAAGTTAGCACCAAGGCGTACCACGTTTTTCCTCCAAACATTGGCTTTCAGCCAAGTTTGGGGGAGGGGGTAGACCGTGGAACGTCTTGGCAGCTAGATTTCTAGTTTTGATTTATTTTTTTCGTTCGAGATTCTTGCTGTTAATTGTGGGTCCGTATGCCCATTGTGCTGATTTTTATTGTTTCAATTGGTGTTATCGGGTCTGTGAGCCCAGTTATCTGATTTATCGGTGTTGTTGGGTCTGTGAGCCCGAGCTTGATTGCATATTGTTTTCATATTGAGTCTTAGGAGTTTAGAGTTTAGAGTCTTATTAGTGTTTCAATTTTTAGAGTCATAAGAAGGATAAAACCCGGAAAAAGGTAACAAGTGAAAAGAAAAATAAAAAGAGAAAATTAGGGAAAGATGGATGATGAATAGTTAATGATGAGATGATTTAGATGAAAAAAAAAATGGCACATAATAGAGCATGAGAGGTGTTTTGAGACGAAATTGAGCTTGAACTGAGAATATTCAATCAAAATTTACCTTGTGAGAATTTGAGCCTAATTATACTCCAATTTTCGGAGTAATATACTTTCTTTCGGTGTGAATTTGATTGAATATGTGTACTAGTCTCTAGAACTTGCCTTGAGTCTTTACTAAGAATGTGTCAAGTATATGTTGTGATGTAGGAAATGATCTTAGGCAAATTTTTTGTTTAAGCCTATTCGTTCGAACTATGAAAAATTGCCTTTGACCCATATTGAAAAAAATTGTCCCTAGTTAGCCCAATTGAGCCTTATAGCTTTATTTATTCATAACCTAACAATATCAGCCAAAACCTTTTGATTTAACTCTTTTGGCCTTAATTGGATTAATCAAGTAAGAGGGAGGAGAATTGGAAGGAATTTTTGGGTGAACAAATTGTGGGAAGGAATGGGAAGTAGGGATATTTTCAAAAGATGAAGGAAATAAGAGAAAAGTGATAGGTGAAAAATGAAGAATGGCCTCTCTAAAAAAAAAAAAAAAAAGATTGAAAAAAAAAAAAAGAGAAAAGTTGTATTATAGAGGAGAAGCTAGAAAATAAAGTGCTTAAATTGTGAATTTGCTTAGAACATTCGGGTAGTCCCAAAAATGTGGTACCCACAGAATTGAAAAGCACTTAAGTTGTATGGACTTGGGAAGGTGAAGAAGTCAACTTGCGGGGCGATTTACTGAAATTTGAAGAGTGAGGTTGAGTGATTGTATTGAGGGGTAGTCGGGTTAGACGTAACTTGATTAGTCCAATGAATAGTCACTTATATCCAAATGTATCCCACCTTACCTTAAGCCCACATTACAACCAAAATAAAGACCTTTTTGATCTTTTGTCACACATATCAAGTACGAGGTCTAGTGTAGACGATTGGCAAGCATATGGTAGGCTTTGCATGTAATTCAATATGAGTGAACATTATTTTAGCCTAAACACTTGAGAGATGAGTGAAACACTCACCCGGTGAGGGTTGAATAATTCGAAAGTTCAAAGTCTCGAGAGTAGTTGATTTTCGCGTTATCGCATATGCTCAAGTGAATTGTGTTGCCTAGTTGTTTTAAGGAAAATCAAACTGAAACTGAATTCATCGTCTAATCGCCCTAAACAAAATGCATAATCACTTGTCTTCTTTGTGTCTTTTTGTATGATGTTCGGGACGAACAACAGTTTAAGTTTGGGGGAGTTTGATAACACGTTATTTATGCATGTATTTAGGTCGATTTAGGATCATATTTTATGGCATATACGTGTATATTTGACCAGCACTTATTGATATTTATAATATTTGGGCCATTTGACGTGTTTCGACTTGTTTTGAAGATAATTAGGTATTTTTATGCCATTTGGATGAAGTACGAAGGAGAAACAAGTCAAATAGAGTGAAAACCGGCCCAAAGGAGTGAAAACCGTCCAAGAACCGGTTCGAACCGGCCTGAACCGGTCCAGGAGCAAAACCGGGCAAGAACCGACACGGCCGCGTCACAAAGCAACAAGGCCGTGTCAAAAGTGTCTTGCAACGCATTGTGGGTTCTGGAATGGAACACGGCCGTGTCACAGCTGCAACACGGTCGTGTCAAATTGTTGCTGGAAAAGTGGATTTTTGCAAAGCAACACGGCCGTGTCACTTAAGCAACACGGCCGTGTCAGAAGTGTTTTCCTGCGATAATTACCTAATTTTAATAGGATTTTGATCCTATCTTCCCCAAGATTCGTCCCCAACTCTATAAAAAGGACCCCAAGCTTTAGGAAAAAGGGATCAATCATCAAGAACATAAATTACATCATCTTGGAAGACAAAGAAGACGAAGATCATCGAGACGGAGTCATCCGGGTTTAATTGTTCTTTCTTAGTTTTAATTCTTACAATGTTTTTATTAGAATTTTGTATTGAATTGTTACTAGGCATGGATAGCTAAGCTATTCGTGTCCTAGGGTTAGAAAGTAGGGATTTTTATGACAATGTTTTGATTTATGATTTAATCTATTAATTCCGTTCTGTATGTGTTTTATCTCTATGTTTGTGCTTTAAACTGAATTTAGCTTGATCACCTAGATTTAGTAATTTAGTTTAACAATTCCGCTTCGAGAGGAGGGAATTGTTATCAGACTTAGAACATAGAGCGCAGTTGTCTATGACTGTGTAGGCCGTGGCTTATGATCGTTTGGGAGTTATTAGGTTTAATTGACTCGAGAGGGTAATTAGCTTAATTAATCAACGGTTTAATCGCTTCGAGAGAAGGATTAGATTATTGTCGTGCCGCCTAATAAACATTAGAATTGGTAAATTAATAGGTTAATCATATTCCACATTGGAATAATATCCTGAAATCGAAGCCCTAGGATACCTTTTCTCTTTGATTGTTAATTTTCGTGTTTCCTAAGTTTGGAATTATATTTAATTGAGTAGTTTAATTAGTAAAATCAACCTTTAAAAATTAGTATCTAGTTAGGACATTCCTAGAGTACGAGAGAGATACACTCACCCGGTGAGGATCTTAAGTTGAGAGTGTTATGTCTCGAGAGTAGTGGATCTAGTCTATCACACATGCTCGCTTTTATCATGATTAGGGGTGGGGAAAAATACCGAAATGCCGAAATACCGCACATACCGTATCGAAAAATTACCGAAAATACCGAAATTTTCGGTATACCGAATTTTCGGTACGGTATGATACCGTACCGGAAATTTTCGGTACGATAACGGTATGATAATTTGAAATTTTCGGTATTTCGGTATATACCGAATACCGAAAAAAGTTCGGTATTTTCGGTATATATCGGTATACCGAATTTTTTTTCGGTATTTTGGTAGTTCGGTATTTCGGTATACCAAATTCCTAACGGTATACCGTAAATTTTCGGTGTACCGAAATTTCGGTATACCAAAATCAACGGTATGGATCGGTATATACCGATACCGATACACAATTCGGTATACCGAATTTTCGGTACGGTATCGGTATTTACCGATATCATACCGAATTTTCGGTATGCCGAATTTCGGTATACCGAAATTTTCGGTACGGTAACGGTATGAATTTTCGGCGTACCGAAAATTTCGGTACGGTAACGGTATGGGCAATTCGGTACGGTATACCGTACCGAACCACCCCTAATCATGATCGCTTATTCTTTTTCATGAAAATTCTCTTAAATCAAATGCCACTAAACTCTGCCCTAAACACGAGTCCTTTTGTCTTTCTCTTTATTGTTCGGGACGAACAAGTTCTAAGTTTGGGGAGATTTGGTACACGTGTCTCGTGCACGCACTTTAGGGCACTTTAGTGTCATTTTAGTGTCAATAATGTGAACAATCACGTGTATTTAGTGCTTTTGTATGCTCATGGGCAAAATCATGCGTTTGTGTTGTTTTTGTGTTAAGACAGGTGAAAAAGGATCGAAAAAGAGACCAAGCGATCGCAAAGTCGGTGGATCGATCGAGGCAACAAAAGGAAGGGCTAACTGAAGATCTCGGCCGAGACAGGATGAAAATCTCGGCCGAGATGAGTCTCCAGGGTAAACATGAAGATTTGCAGAACTGAATATCTCGGCCGAGACAAGCAACGCATCTCGGCCGAGATGAGTTTCCAGAGGATTTCAAGATTTTCAAAAGACCAAATCTCGGCCGAGATGAAATCCAATCTCGGCCGAGATGAGGCGAACCCTAGCCAACCTCAATTACCCCTTTTCACATCTCGGCCGAGATGAAGTTGAATCTCGGTCGAGATCAGCCTTCGACCCACCAGCTGAAAAATATTTTTTTCACATCTCGGCCGAGACACACTTGCATCTCGATCGAGATTCCTTACCCTGTTTTAAAATCCTGAATGCGATTTTGCCTATTTTTGACTAGCACTTTCTCCCCTTATATATATATCATCCCTTTCGAATTTGACCTACCTTTTTTATACTTTTGGAAGCACTATTCAGCCACCATCACATCCAAGGAGGAGAGAAGGGCAAGAAGAAGTCACATCATCTTCCCCATTGATCATCCTTGGGTTTTATCACTCTCTTTATAAATTCTTGTATTTTCTGTATTTTCTTGATTGTATTAGGTGTCATGGGTGGCTAGCACCCTAAATTCTACCCTTGATCATGTTGAACCTTGATTGATGATGAGAATGTGATTATTGACTATTGATGTTACCTTATTTATGCAATTTAAATGTTCTATAATGCTTGATTGGATTGTCTCATGCCTAGATGCTTGTTTTAGGATTGATCACCCTTTGGGAGGCATTTATTGTATGTTGCTAGAGATTGAACTTCACTTACCGTGATTGTTGAAGCTTCAATCTCCCTTAGTAGCGAACAATGCTTGATATCATTGGTAGCATTATAGAGTTTGGCCTCTAAACCCGATCGTGTCGATGTTTATGCTTTATTTATCCCGTTGTTCTAGCTCGTGACCACCCAATATCAATTAGTGTGAAAAGAGCTTGTTTGGATCACTAATTGATTTGGGTAGGGATAAATCGATAAGCGTACCTTCGATTTATCCATAATTAAGGGACCAACACGGTCTACATAAGCGGACCTTGTAGATTGTGGGATAAGGGTTTAAATCACATTGAATTTGGGACATCAACGATAATCATTAGGTAGTCGGATTCAAGGGGATACTAGATCGAGGGTAGACCTTTTATCATATTCTAAACACGAAAAACACTTGTTATTTGTCTTTCTTTGTTTGATATAAAATACCAAAAATATTTATTGCTTATCTAGAATTTTAGTTGATCACTTATTAGCATTTAGTTGTTAACGCAATCCAAAACCCCCCTCGTTTACTTGTTTAAGTTTATTACCCTATCCATCGTAAATCATTAGTTGCTTGTAACATCCGAACAACACTAATCCACCGTTCTCCGTGGGATCGACCCTTACTTACCACTCTACTTGTTAGAGTCGTAGGCTAGGTATCGCGTATACATATTCTTATATATATATACGTTTAATTTGGTGGTAAGAAACGACCACTACCAGACTCCCCAACAAAGACGACATGTCTGACTCTACGGATCAAGTGAGGTACACCTGGGTAGGACAGGTGGGGCTAGCAGGCTCCAGCGCAAGCATGTATGGCAAATCGATTATACGGAGCAAGTATCTTCCGAAAAAGAAGAAGATGGTGATTGTCATTTAGGGAGAGGTCCGGTGGTCCTTTATTTGAAGGGGGGATTGTTGGGATAGTCAACAAAGTCGCACATAAGATATACATGGGAAGATCATGGGGTTTATTAGGATTGAAGTATCTCTATTGGTATGAGACATTTTGGAAGTAAGCCCAAAAACAAATCCGTAAGGAGTTGGCCCAAAGCGGACAATATCATACCAATGTGGAGATGCATGCCCCGTTAGGGGCCAACAAGTGGTATCAAAGTCGGGTCCCAAGCAAAGTCAATATGGTGGAGATCCTCAGTGTACCAAGCGAAGTCAATGGACCCAAGAATATCAATATGGTGGAGATCCTCAGTGTACCAAACGAAGTCGGTGGACCCAAGAAGATCAATAGGGTGGAGACCCTCACAGTACCAAGTAAAGGCGATGGACCCAAAAAGACTAGTGACGACTAATGAGCTCTATGAACTAGGCGGAGGTGACCTTGATAGAATTGGATTATGAGTGCACTAACCATGAAAGTGAGCCACAGAAAGAGGCAATGTAGCTCTTTGGATCAGGCGGACTGGATAGATTCGAGTTTCGAGCACCGATATCCATTGAATTCACATAAGACTTGACCCATAACGCAATGATGATAGGTGCGATGGACCGAAGAAGAAGAATGACGACTAATGGCTCTATGGATTAGGCGGAAGTAACCTGGATGAAGTTGGATTATGAGTGCACGAACCATGGAAGTGATCCCTAGAAATAGACAATTGAGCTATGTGGGTCAGGTTGAGGTGACTCGGTGGAAATTATTAGAGTAGAGGCTTGGCGATGGTGGGTGTTGACTCGATGAAGATTGTTGTTCGAAGGAAGGTTCGAGTGGTCTTTGTTTGAAGGGGAGGATTGTCTGATAATCAAACAAATCCCACATCGAAAATATTAGGGAAGGATCATGAGATATAAGGAAAGATGAATCTCCATTGGTATGAGACCTTTTGCGAGTCAGCAAAAAAATAAATCCGTGCAGGCTCGACCTTAAGCGGACAATATCATACCAATATGGAGATCAAGAGGGGCCAAACAAGTGATATCAGAGTCATAATCCCAAACTGAACCGATGTGGTGGGGATCCTCGAAGTGCCAAACAAGGACGACATGTCCTACTCAATGGACTAAGTGGGTCCATCTCAGCAAAGACGACAGGTATAACTCTACGGACTAGGTAAGGTGCACCTGAGTAGGCAGACTCTCCAACAGAGCGACATGTCTGACTCCAAGGACTAGGCGAGGTACACCTGGGTAGGGTAGGTGGGGGTAGAAGGCTCTGGCGGCGAGCATGCACGGCTAGTCAACTAGACGGAGCAAGTATCTTCCCAAAAATAGGGAGATGGTGATTTTCGTTTAAAGGGAGGTCCTGTGGTCCTTTATTTGAAAGGGAGATTGTTGGGATAGTCAACAAAGTAGCACATCGGATATACATGGGAAGATCATGGGGTTTATTAGGATTAAAGTATCTATATTGGTATGAGGCATTTTGAGAGTTAGCCAAAAAACAAATCTGTGGGGGCTTGACACAAAGTGGACAATATCATACCAATGTGGAGATGCATGCCTAGTTAGGACCCAACAACTTTTGCTTTTTGTCAGGTGACGTGTCCCCACGCTATTGGATAGTCAGTACAATGTTTTAAACTTGTCTCTACTGGTTATATATTTGGATATGAATATCCTGACTTTTAACCTTGACTTTGACATTGTTGACACGACTTCTGCTTGTTTGCTGGTTGTACATTCCTTGCTACAAGCAATGTTGTATGCTGGACAAACATACGAAACCTTACTGCATGCTCACTGCAGTCTCTTTCCTTACTGCGCTTCAAGAAACCTTGATGATCTTGTTGCTTGCTTGATGTGACTCCTACCTAAGTAGAACTAGCCCTATCTATTACAAAGATTTACAGGAATTTTGAGGGGACTAGTTCCTACCTTACAGGAGGTTTTGCCATCATCAAAACTAAACATAAATTTCCTAACATAAACTATTAAATATTATCATTTAGTAACTAACTCTTACATACATTTCAACACATTTTTTCAATTTAATAATATAAGCAAATCCCACTTCATTCGACAACCAACATCACCTCAAACACTCATTTTTAACATCAACCTACTTCGACCTTATTCACTTCACCCAAACAATAACTCAGTACTCCCCGATCACAAACAAACACAGAGTATATCAAATACATTTATGATTAACACACCGAATTCACACTTATAAAATAGGTTTTATCAAGAGAATTTTATAATTTATCATCCCAACTTTGCGCGTTTTTTCTCTTTGTCATATACATTATTTTATGTTGCAATTTACCATCTGAACTTATGATTTTGTTGCAGGTTACCGTCTGAGAGAAATCACAGCCGTCAATAGGTGCATACGTGTACATTAATCAATGGTTGAGATATGTTCGAGATAGTATTTTGCAACAAAAGAAGTTTATATAGCAAACTATAAAAACATGCAAAGTTGGGATGGTAAATTGTAATATTCGCTATTGTTAATTAAAAAAGAGTATGCACTTAAAAATCCAAATTTAAAGAAGTTAGCCCAAACAAATACCTTATGGGAAGACTCTATCTTTGATTTTTCTTTTGTTTTTTTGTTTCATCTTCCTAAGAGATTTGTTTTTCGGTGCCTATTTTGAAGATTCAATTATGGGTGTGCTCTTCAACATTAATATTCTTATTTGTTGGGGCTTTAACCAGAAGATTAATGACAAATCCGAGATCAAATATTTTGATAAAAAAATTGTCCATAGCAATAGGGCTTTATATGATTGACTTTATATGATTTATTGGGTTAATATATGTAATGGTTTAGACTAATAATATTTTCATTCAATTATTTCATATCATTTTATGTTAATTTGGCTATTTTTTTCTTGTCAATTATATGATATTTTGTTATTTAAAAGAAAAACAAATACCTTCCAATATATGAAATTCGTTCACTTATATTTATGGTCATCATCACACAACAATAACAATAAATAGTGGGTGTCTGTTAGGACCGTGCAAGGAGTTCAAAGATTATCGAAATTGGATTGAATTCAAACTTAACAAGTTCCAAAATGAAAAAAATCTTTAACCATTTATTTTTTTCTTAACCGAGCTTAACCGAATTCATTTTTTAGTATAAGCATGAATATTTCTCAAATTTTCGAAACGAAAATCGTACTAAACTGTACTGAGTCGTACCGAATTATACTGAATCGAAAAAAATATAAAATTATAAATTTAAAAATAGATTATCCCTATAAAAATTATATAAGTGAGAATTAAAATAAAATCCCCCATAGTTTTACGGCTAATTAAATTTAACATAAATAATTAAATTAATGAATCTTATATTTAAGTATTTTATAATTTTCAAAACACAAATTAGTGGATTGAAAATAAATTTGATGCAATACAATTTTGTTTAGATGTCAATATATACTTTTTAAATTCCATATGTTATTTAAAAAAATAAATTTTTTTAACTATCCGAATTGAACCAAACTAAATTGATTCGATCCGTTATATAAAAATGAACCAATTGTATCAAAGGGAAAAACAACTACGGGGATCCATTTCTTCTGATTGATTTTAAATAAAATAATCGAAGTTTATTTTGAATCTAGAGATTTTCAAATTATAACCACGTTGAACTGAGCACACCATCACTTTTAGAATGAAAAATATTTTTTGAAGCGTTTGAAAACTCTAAATTTCGATTTTGAGAATCAATTAAATTAATTTTTGAAAAGCCATCAAGACACAACTTGTACCTAGAAGTGGGCATCCAGTTCCGGGAACCGGCCCGGTTTGAACCGACTATATCCAGTTTCGGAACAGTTGACCCGGTTTCGGTTCCAAACCAGAACCGTAACCGTCCTTGTGCAGTTCGATTCCGGTTCTTAATATTAGAAATCGAGAATGGGGGGTTTGAAACCGCCGGTTCGGAACCGTCGATTCCCTGTTATTTATATGTATTTTTCATATTTTTATGTTAAAAATTAATTCTAGCTTGATTCTAAGTTAAAAATTAGTTCTAATTTTTTTCTTTTTAATTTAATATTTATTGATTTGTACACTTTTACTTATTTAATAGTGAAATTGTAAGTAATTTTTAAGTTAAAGTTTTTTATTTTTCCCTTTTTTTTTTTAATTTTATTTGCAATTTATTTTCTTAAATCTATATTTTTTTAAATATTTGTAAATAAAGAAAAAAAAAAAAAAAAAAATTAAAACAAGTTGGAACGGAATCAGAACCGACGGTTTCTGGTCAGTTCCAAACGGTACTCGTAACTCTATGTATTACGGTTTGATTTCGATTTTCCTCTTAGGTGAAACCGAAACCAAAATCGAATACCGAATGCCCACCTCTACTTGTACGAGCTTTTAGCTTTAAAGTTATTTTTTCAACCACTATCTAAGGCAATGTTTGGTTGGCTTGGGGTGATTGAGCTGGGAGAAGTGGCTGGAGTTAGTGACTGAGGATGTTAGAGAGTGATGTTTGGTTGGGTGACTGGGGTTGTGGTTGGAGTGTGAAATTTAATTATTAATTGTAAAATGTGATGTGATATGTGTAAGAGGTAGTTATTAATGATTGTGAGAATGATTAAAGTATTATTGAGATTTGTGATTGATGTGCCCACCAAACCCTAATACCCCGATTTAGCCAAAAAAACATGACGTTGGGTTGACCCAACTAATGAGAGGTTGGACCAACCCCAACCAAACATGCCCTAAGTTCTATTTTTTTCAAAAATAAAAGGCCCGTATTGCAGACAGACCCGGAACCTAGCAATGTGCCTTGCGCTTTACACGTTTTCTTAGAGCAATTTGGTAGTAGCACCGGTTAATTTCCCGGCAAAATTACGCCGGTGCATTTATTCTATGGCGGCCGCCGCTGCCACGCCGTTCCGTGATCGGACATCTGAGTTTGTGTCTTTGACTCATACACTCAGGAGGATCGGAGGAAATGCAGTGTCTCCCCCCAAATTGCAATCAAATGACTCGATTGCAGTAACTCCAGATCGATCCGAATTTAACAAGAAGGCTTCCAGAATAGGGCTTCGCATCCATCAAACTTCCCAGAAAATCGACCGTCTATCCAACTGTAATCTGCCTTTATTGTTATTGTGTTTTTATTTGGTGAAATTTGCTCGACAAAATGTTTGAGATAGATTTGCTTGTATGAAGACTCTGAATGTATTTGATTTTGGTGATCCATTATGTAACTGCGTCTTCCAATTATCTGTTGAAAAGACATGGTCTGAGCAACAGCGTAGGGAAGGTTAGGTGTGTACTGTTCTGCTGGATGATAAATGTTGTTTAACTATCCATTTTGTGTTCTAATCAATATATCTTAGATGTGATAATCAATTACTGGAATATAAATAGCATTTGTATGATATGTGAGTTTATTAATAGACAAATAGGTGAAAATCCATTTTCTGATTTGGCTGTTATGGTCTCAACTAATAGGAATCCATATTCCTCAGTGTTGTGCCATCTATTATCGAATTCTGGAAAAGAAGCACTAAAATTTGCTATTGCTAGAATTGGTGAACTTGAATATTCTACTCTTTCAGTTCACTTTGTCCTTCTAAACTGGGGTTCTGTCGAGCATAGTGATGTTTAAGGTCTAAGGATTCTTCTATAGTTTGCAGATGTCATAGGATGCTCTTCCTCGTGTAGTTTTCTACTTGTTCTGCTATCAGATCTATTTGAACCTTTTGACCTTCATGATGTAGAATTAATTTCTCAGATTTGTCATATTTTCTTTCCTTCAACGGGATCCATCATATTGATTTTATGTTTTAATGCTTTTCAATTCAAGGTGTTCTCATTTCATAACTGGTTACACATTTAATGCTCACTATATATAGATCCTATTCTTATTTAATCCCTAATAAGAACAAAAATGCTACACTGTTCATATTAGCGAATGCTCCAATTAGTATTAGTATTAGATTATTCCAGTTGGTATATCATGTTGTCTTTCTAACACATACTCTGTGGGTGCAGTAACCAAAAGGTCATCCATTTTTGACGATCGGAGCAAGGAAAATGAAGAACTAACCGTGTTGATAAAAAATGATATCACAGCGCTTAACATGGCTATTTCTGATTTGCAAACCCTCCAAAACATGGAGATTGCTAATGGAAATTATTCAGGGGATAGAGTTGTACATTTGACTGCTGTTTGTGATGATTTAAAAGCCAGACTTATGAATGTGACTAAGCACTTGCAAGATGTCTTGACTACTACAACGAAGGTACTTTCCGAATAGCCGATGTTCTAATTCTTTATCTGGTGAGTGGCAATGCTAGCATTTGCTTAGTCCGTGCTAGTAAATTTAATTTTCTTTGTTAAACAGAACATCAAGGCCCGCGAGAATCGGAAACAGTTATTTTCTACTGTTGTATCTAGAGAGAACCCTTTAAAGCAGCCACCTAATACTATGGCGGAACCACCCCCTTGGTTGAGCTCATCTGAATCATCTGGAGGAAATCTGCAACCAACAGTGTATATTCTTTTTCACTGTTCAATTTACAGATGCTGATTTTTACTTGTTAGATAATTACATTATGATGTCAATATATTATGAGGGCTGTTCCCTGGTAGTCAATGTTTCATAGTCTTGACCCGTTTTCCTGAAACATCGCAACATAACCCTTAATTGATAATATTTCCCTCTTTTCATAGTTGTGTAACAATTCTTGTTATAAAGCCTTTCTTAGTCAGCTTTTTAAGCATTACTAGCACCAGAATGTGTTCATGTTTTAGTGCATATAATTTGTTCAGTCTCTTTTGCTAATTGATATTGCCCAGTATTTGTGACTTCTGATGAGTGGGTTTAAACCCGGTGAAGTTTTTGTGGGCTGTAGGTTATCTAGTTGCTGGTAAGTAGACTTCATAGGAAACAGCCCATGTTTCCATCTATCTTTCTTTAAATAAAATATCCGGAAGCCATAGTTCACTATGAACAGCTAAAGCCATAATTTGCATGTAATGTAGTGCAGAGAGCATAAATTGTTCTATGTGCCTTTGCAAGTGGACAGAACTAATTACTATTGCTTAGGGATTCCAATAAGTATGGGTATGTTGTTACGAGTTCGTTATACAGTATTCATCACAATAGATGAGAGATTTCACCCTCGTACTAGAGATATAATAAAATAATAATGCGAATAAAAAATAATAAAATAGAAGGGGGGGGGGGGGGGGAGAGGGGGAGGGAAGAACGAATGTGATATTGTAGGACTCCAAACACATAGCACTAGTCAGTGCAGGAGGACTTTCTACTATTGATAGATCCAATTGGCAAACGTGTAAGCATTTAAGTAGGAAACAAAATGTTTGACTTTGAGTTAATTGGGCTATTCAGGTGTGTATGAAAGCTTCAGAATTGCATGCAGCGTTTTCTAGAAATATATATTGGTAGGTTGATGATGATGTGAGCTATTATTGTGCTGGTTATTACTGTGAGAAATCATTCACCACAGAGTGGGAGAATACGTTGAATCTTAATCCCTGAACTAATATAATTTGCCTTGAAAGGGTTGGTTCTGCAACTTCCCCAGTCTATTATACCAAGATAAAATTACTCGATGATTCTGCCATATACTTACGAGTTTTACTGTTCATTTTATAATTGAGGATAAAAAATGCATGCTCACAAATGTCTAGATTCATGACCTTGTGTAATTCTTGTATTTACAGGTAGCTTTATGCATTTGTTCTATTTTTCTATGGTTGCCATGTTTCTTTCGGGTTGCTTAAATCAACTGGAGAGTTGCATTATTATCTTGAGTCCCAGTAGATGCTGAGCTATTATCAGGTAGTGCTATAGGACTTTCAAGTGGGTCAGTTTGGTTTGCATTTCCAATTTTAAGACAATTAACCTTACTTGACCAGGTGAATGGATGGGTAAATCCTGCTGCGCTGACCCTCAGCCCCTTATCCAGTTAATATGCTGGGTTAGCACATTGTTTTCTAACAAGTGCTACAAATTTTCGTAATTATATTCTTCTTATAGGAATTCCTTTTAACAATATATATCCACCTTGGTTCTATTTTAAGAAGCAAGAGTAAGAGATTTGCCTTTTTTACTGATGGGGAGTATTCATCTGCTAGGGGGCTTATTTATATATCCGTGATTGGACCAAGACAACCTGATGTCATTGATGCATAATCTCTTTACCTTTAACCTTCTCTCTCTACCAATCTTGTGAAATTCATTTCACATAGATGTCTGCAGTCTGCTTTGTTTAATATTTTTCTTCTCTACTTTTCTGATATCAGATCAAAAGGAAATGGAATTCAAGCTGGCAACCAACTAAGGTATTTCCAGACACTTTGCTATAATATAATTTTGTTAGTCCTTTTGTAGGTAAAATGACCGGTTACAGTAATTTGCAACTACAACTCATTTATAACTTGTTAGAAGGGTAAAGTAGTGAACCAAGTAATTATGACTTCGAATTACCTCTAGGTTATGTTTGGATGGAGGAATTTCAATGCATGAATTTAGAATCTATGGATTTTAATAATCCACTCAAAATGAAAGCGATGGATTCCCAAATCCATGATAATTCAAACAACATCGATGAATGTGAGACTCACGAGTGTTTGGATAAGCTTATTTTAACCATTTTATAAACTCCAACATCTTATAAGTTATTTCAAGAGCTTATAAGATCTAATTTTCCAAGAGCTTATAAGTTACTAAAGTGTTTGGATAAAATAACTTATAAATTTGCAATTGAAGTTGTGTATTGTGTGTATTGCGTGTATAGTGTGTTTGTGTGTGTTTTGTATGTGTTTTGTGTGTGTATTGTGCGTGTGTTGTGCGTGTAGTATGTGTAATTTGTGAAGTTTAGTTTGGTTTGGTTTGGTTTGGGTTAGGGTTAGGGTTAGGGTTAGGGTTTTAGGTTTAGGTTTAGGTTTAGGTTTGTGTGTAATTTGTGTCTACTGTGTGTCGTGTGTGAAGTGTGTGAAAATTGTATGAAATGTGTATTGTGTGTAACGTGTTTAGTGTGTGTGTATTGTGTGTAAATTGTATGAAGTGTGTGTATTGTGTATTGTGTGTGTAGTGTATGTATTGTGTGTGTAGAGTGTGTAGTGTGTGTAGAGTATGTATTGCATGTGCAGTGTGTGTAGTGTGTGTATTGTGCTTGTGTTGTGTGTAGTACGTGTAAATTGTATGAAGTGTATTTAGTGTGTGTGTGGTGTGTTTAGTGTGTTTTTTGGGTAGTGTGTGTGTAGTGTGTGAAGTGGGTGTATTGTGTGTGTAATGTGTATATTGTGTGTAAATTGTATGAAGTGTATTTAGTGTGTGTAGTGCATGAGGTGTGCAGAGTGTGTGCAGTGTGTGTAATGTGTGTGAATTGTATGAAGTGTGTGTAGTGTGTTTAGGTGTGTAGTGTGTGTATTGTGTGTAAATTGTATGAAGTGTGTGTAGTGTGTGTTTTGTGTGTACTGTGCGTAGTGCGTGTGAAGCGTGTGTACTGTGCGTATTGTGTGTGAAGTGTGTGTACTGTGTTTAGTGTGTATATTATGTATAGTCTGTGTAGAGTGTGTAGAGTGTGTAGAGTGTGATGTATTGTGCGTGTATTGTGTGTATTGTGTGCATTGTGTGTAAAGTGTGTGTAGTTTGTGAAATTTGAGTGTAATAATTAAGATCTTAAAAAATAGGATGGGATACATCAATTTTTTTTTTTTTTTGATCTTATAAGCCCTCAGAGCTTATTTTTTTATCTTATAAGCCTCTAAACATCTTTTTATGTCAAACACTTTGCAAGAGCTTATAAGAGCTTATAAGCTTCTAAACATTTTATAAGATGTTTTAGGAGCTTATAACCTCAGATAAACACCCTCTATTTCAAATTCATTTTGAAATCCTTCGATCGAATTGTAACCTTAAAATATTCATTAGGATCTGATCCTTTCAGCATTACAAACCTAATGTCATCGCTACCTTTAAACAAATCAGAGCAGTTTTTAACTTGATTCCCATTAGCTTTGCGTCAAAATTACCTTTAGACTAAATTTAATTAACCCATTCTCATGTTATCTTGTTTCATTTACCTTCTATGGATTGTCATGGTAAACAATACTCCTTCCGTTTCAAAATAAGTGTTGCTTTTTTGAAAAAATTAAGGATTGGTAAAAGAATAAATATATCCATACAAAATCTACTTAATTGGGTGTGTTTTTGTGGAATAAGGAAAAAAATCAACTAAATTAAGTATATTGTTAGGGTCAGATTGGAAGAATTGTAGTTTTTTTTTTTTTTTTTTAAATGACATTTTAAAAAAATTCATTTTATCTAAAACGACACTTATTTTGAAACAAAGGGAGTACATAATACACACATACATATATATAAATACACACTCAACTTCATACAGGAAATTGCTCCTAAATTAACCTATAACTGGGCTGAATTATCTTTAAAGTTTAAAGTTTTGCACTTTTAGTAAATAGGGGCATTTAAATATGGTTTCCCTATGATATACACCTTATTTATCAGAATCATTTATATGTAGACGAAGAATGGGAACCGACGCCAATCCATCTTCTCAAATGGAAGCGGCCATGTTGCAACAGGTGGTTCCACGGCAAGAAAGCATCTCTCAGAGTCGGAGTGTTGCTCTTCAAAATGTGGAATCTACAATTACCGAACTTGGCGGGATTTTCACGCATTTGGCTACAATGGTTGCTCACCAAGGAGAGCTTGCTATCAGGTAACATTTGAACTTTTCCTTTCAACATAAGACATTGTACTGATTCAATGTGACGGTTTTCTGTTGCAATGAGAGAGAGAGAGAGATCCGTGTTTGTTTCTGATCTTTTTTACTGTGCATTGAACGAGCAGGATTGATGACAACATGGAGGAGTCACTAGCAAATGTGGAAGGTGCAAGTAATGCCTTGCTGAAATACTTGAACCGGATATCCTCAAACCGGTGGCTCTTGATAAAAATGTTTGTGGTTCTAATCATATTTCTGGTTATATTTGTAGTTTTTGTCCTTTAGGTTTCGACTACATTTGTGTGATGTCCTATGATTTTTGTCTCCGTATATGCGTGTTAAACTCTCGGCTGCATACACTCGGTTGAGAGTACGGTATTGGTTATGTATATATATGATGAGAAGGTCCATTTTGTGGAAATGTAGTGGTCGTGTGTAAACTATACGAGGAAGGGGTTTTGCTTCTGCTTTTGTATTGTAAATGAGACAGGAGGAAATTGAAGATTAAGATTTGATTTTGAAAATATAATTTAGGGTTCGCTTGGTTGCAAATCATTAATAACAATGATAATGGGTATGAATCAGAGTTCAATCTTACTATGAAATGAAATAGGGGGAACTGTTAATAAAATGAGGATAATAATTAACTTATTTATTATGTACCAAGCATTATAAATGAGAATGAGTCTCAACCAAGCGGGCCCTCAGTTATTTCACGATATATATGATACTGGTTTAGCATGAATGTGCCAGTACTTTTCTTGGGGTCTTAAAAGATAAGTTGAAGCAGAACATTGTTTAATAACAATATATAATTAAATTTTTCGCTTATATATTATCCAATTTTAATTCTTCCTTCTATATGTATCTTTTTCGTCGAACATATTCCATTTTCATAAACTTAAACAACCATTAAGATTTTGATAAATTTTGTCAGTTTAACTTTTAATATCTTTCATTATCACAAATTGAAACTACCAATTATATTTTCGATAAATTTTGCTAATTCAATTATTTTAATGCATGATTTGATAAAAGCCGAATATTTTAAGTAAATTTTAAATACAAACTTGAAATTAAATTCATTTGTCTTCCTATTATTTCACTAGTTCATGGTACGGGTTGTAATAATTAGATATTCGTATAAAAATAAAACAATGTCAAATATTTTGAATAAGTATTATTTAAACGTCACATATATTAAATAACATAATATTAAAATAAGAAAACACATACATATTAGTTACTTAAGTATATGAGTGGTTAACTATATTGGCAATTTTAACAAACTAACATACTGTTCACGATTTGATTAAAATTTTACGTACGCTTTTTGGGTATTTAGTAAAGTAAGTGAACTCGCCTGTGTTCACTTGAAACTGACACATGCACAGTGGGCGAGATCAAATATTTTTTTTTTTTAATTTGTTAAACTCGCCTATTGCACAGGCGATATCAAGTATTTGTGGCGTATTTATACGTAATGTCGCCCCTGGCAGGGGCGACTTCTGGTATATATATATATATATATATATTTTTTTTTTTTTTTAAGCCTACGTGAACTCGCCCATGGCAGGGGCGAGTTCAATTAAATTAAATTCCCACATGCATGCAGAGAGGTGCAGTAGAGGCGTGCAGAGGGTGCAGCGTCGTTTAGTGGTGGTGGGTGGGATGGTGCCAGTGTGTTGTCTCTAGAGGTGTCAAAACGGGTTGGCGGGGCGGGCCGGCCCACAACCCACCTTAACCCATCATTTGGCGGGGCGGGGCGGGGCAGGCTTTTTATATGGCGGGCCTTCAAATTCCAACCCAACCCAACCCACCGGTGGGTTGTGGGCTGGGCGGGTCAACCCACCTTTTTTTGACTTTTTTTTTTTTAACCATTTTTATTATATAATAGCTATTAAATAATGTAAAGTGTTCACAAACATTCATCACATCCATCATAGGTGATAGGTCTATAATCAATAATTCGAAATCCAACATATAAAAATAAAAAGTTCACAAAATGAAAGTATAGTAGAGTTCATTAACCATTACATCATCAAAATCATCTTCATTTTCTTCTCCATCTCCATCATTAATTTTTAATTTTTTTAAAGTGGGCTAGTCCATTTGAACCCTAGTAGTAGTACTAAACTTCATTAATTTTTTTTTTTTTTTAAGCGGGCTAGCCCGCCCCGGCCCGCCCCCAACCCGCCTAGCCCGCGGTTTGGGCCCGCTTTTCAACGGGCCTCTAAATATCCAACCCAACCCACCTATTATGTATAGCGGGGCGGGCTGGCCCAACGGGCTCGACCCGTTTTGACACCTCTAGTTGTCTCTATCAAATTGAATAGCTTTGGGGAAAATTTTGACCGACGAAAGTTTATATATCAGCTCCCCACTTCTCTTCTTACCTCATTTCTCATTCAAAAAAAAAATTTACAGAATGCTGATTCCTACAAAAATTTTCTCTTCAAATTTTTTCTTCTTCTTTATCCCTCACTAAGCATTACAGTTTTTGTGCATATGACTCAAAAGAAATTGAAGATTATTTGTTAAGGTACAAATTTTTATATTTAAACGCTTTCCATAATGTATATTTTTAATTTCGTTTGGTATATCGGTGATTTAATTTTTGTAATTATTGTATAATAATTTTGAAGGTCGTCAAAAATTCGGTAACAAAAAATCAGTGGTCACGGTGCTCCCTCTCGTTTGACCCGGAAGAAGGCTTAGAAATACAACTAGTACCAAACTTCATTAAGGTATCAAAATTACATATGTAATTCTATTTGTTTTATCCGATGGATATTCAGCATAAAGAATCATGTTCAACATTTATGTATGTGCAGTTGACGAAACATATATTTTATTGTTGCTTTTAGTAACATTACTATAGTTTATCTTGTCATGGTTATCTCAGATGTGCATATTTAGTTACACATGTTTAGGTTTGTGTTAGTGACATTTATTATTATTATTATTATTATGATGCTTACTGTTATTTATATATATATATATATATATATATATATCTTTTTTTACTACCTTTATTATTAGTATTGTTATTATGTGGATTATTAGCATTATTATTATTATTATCAACGTTATTATTAGTATCAATATTGTTATTAATAATAATTATTATTATTATTCTCAACGTTATATCATTATTTTTTTTAGAAATATTATACTTATAATTATTCTTATTATAATTATCTATATTAGTATCAATATTATTATTATTATTATTATTATTATTGGTATTTTTATTTTTATAGTTTTATTATGTTTATTATTATTATTATTATTATTATTATTATTATTATTATTATTATTATTATTATTATTATTATTATTATTATTATTATTATTATTATTATTATTATTAATGTTATATCATTATTTTTTTAGAAATATTATACTTATTATTATCCTTATTATAATTATAATTATAATTATCAATATTATTATTGGTAATTTTATTTATTTAAATATATTATTATTATTATTATTATTATTATTATTATTATTATTATTATTATTATTATTATTATTATTAACGTTATTTTTTCTAGAAATATTATACTTATTATTATTCTTATTATGATTATCAATATTATTATTACTATTATTATTATTATTATTATTGGCTTTTTTATTTTTATTATTATTATTATTATTATTATTAATCTCCTATTGCTATTTTTGTGTTGAAATGTTATATTTATTATTATTACTAATTCTTTAATCAATTTTATTATTAACTTTAGCATAAAGATAATTATCAAGCCACATTATGTTTTGGTTTTTGTTATTACTATTACATGTTTCAAACTAAATTAACTCTATGTACGCTAAAATACTTAAATTTGAAGAAAATGGCGCCGTCAGAAAAGGTGGGAATAATCGTGCACCGCGGAAGTGGTACCGAAGGACCACCTATTGGTGGTCGCAGGGTGTATCGTTCAATTGGCTACCCTGGACTAATTTCGCTATTATACCAAATGTTGGAAATTGATGCTGAACGACATATATTGAAAGTATGTGCAGCCTTTTGTGAGGATAATATTTTACAATTAATACCGATCAATAGTGATGAAGATCTATGGTTCTTCTTTGATCCGGATGTTGGAAATCGTTTCGTTCACTTTCACGTCGAAAGTGTTGTACTCCAGACGATCACCGAACAAAATGTACCATTGACGGATGACTACTACCAATATGCGACATATTTAAGTGGTGACGGTCCAACCAGTCTTCTTTTCGATACACAAGGCACCTCTACTACAATTCCCATTAACCCTGAAACTCAAGAAGATGCTACCAGTGACACTGTGGCGGAGTTATCCGGGGATGATGCGATTGATCCGTTGGTTGACAACTTTAGTCCTAATCAAATTGAAGATTCCGACTCGAGTGATAGTGAATCAGAGAGTGAAGATGAAACAGATGACGTGAATATTGAGGACCTCAATGGTCTATATAATCAAACGGTCAATGACGCATCAATTAGGGGGCATACTTCGGAAACTGCTGGCGAAGCACGCCCATTAATGCAACAGGTCATTCCATTTTTCAACTCATCCTGTCCAGAGATATTGGTAGATTCATATGACAGGCTAAAGAAGAGTTGATTGTATGACGCTAATGAGGGAATACTGACCAAGGGCATGGTATTCACTGATAAGAAGAATCTTCAATCGGGCTGTGAAGGATTTTTCCGTCTGCATTGCACGTCGGGAATATGTAGTGGTCGAAAGTACGCCAGAGTTATGGAAGGTCAGGTGCAAGAGAAGCGGGCAGCACAGTAGCTGTGAGTGGGGTTTGTGAGCAGTCCCGAAGAACAAGATCAATATGTGGCAAATTACCAAGATGTCGGGCCCTCATTCATGTCTTATGAATGCCGTGTCCGTTGACCATCATAATCTGTGTAAAAACATGATCACTATGCTGCTCACAGGGATGGTGCAGATAGACCCAGGCTACGAGGTGAAGTTGGTACAATAGCAAGTCAGAGATAGGTATCAATACGAAATCTCGTACCATAAAGCTTGGCACAGTTTGAAACGGGCAAGAGAGAATGTGTACGGAACGTGGGAGAGCTCTGTGATTAAATTACCGAAATTTTTTAGGGCAATACAAAAGTGGAACCCTGACACAGAAGTTAAGTGGCATCACGTGGACAAGAGAGCTCCTGGAGTTAAGATGCTTAAGTACGTTTTGTGGGCGTTTAAACCGTGCATTGATGGATTCCAACGATGTCTGAAGGTCATCAGTGTTGATGGAACACATTTGTACACTAAGTACAAGCACAAAATGCTGATTGCTGTCGGAGTGGATGCTAACCAACAAGTTCTACCTTTAGCGTATGCTATAGTCGATGAAGAAACGTTTGCTGCTTGGAAATGGTTCCTGAAGAAGCTAACGAAATACATTGTCAATGGAGTAGATGGGTTATGTCTCGTATCAGATCGATGCCCTGGGTTAATCACAGCTGCTAAGCAATTCGCTCAATTTTCGCCCCCTGGTGGGGTTCACCGTTTTTGTCTAAGGCATGTTTGCTCCAATTTTAACACCCAAGTGAAGAATGTTAAACTCAAGGATTTGTGCTGGGAGGCTGGTTCCGCATTTACAGTTCGGCGGTTTGAGAATGCGATGTCAAAGATTAGGGCCATAAGTGAAAGTGGCTACGCTTATTTGAATGAGATTGAGGCATGTCAGTGGACTATTTCCCACGATGGTGGATGGAGATGTGGAATACTAACAACCAACCTATCAGAAGGCATCAATGGAGTGCTGAAAGGTGCACGAAGACTACCAATATGTGCAATTGTTCAGATCACATTCTATCGGTCGACGAAATACTTCTTTGATCGCTTATCAATGGGTCGTCAAATGCAAGCAAGGTGTCAGCCATGGCCTGATGAGATATTCAAGCAATACGATCAGAGACAGAGAAAAGCACTTCATCACGCGGTATTCCAAGTTGATCTGTCAGAACAATCAGCCTCTGTTAAGACTTTTTCGCCGGGATCGAACAATACATTCCCACATGTTGTGAAATTGTCTTCTAGGGAATGTACGTGCGGAAAGTGGAAACAAAATGGGATCCCCTGTTCACACGCAATGCAAACATGTCGTCATTACGGGGTGGACCCAGGGATATACATGAGATCATACTACAACACCAGCTTCTATGTCGAGACATATACCGACAGGTTTAATCCCCTGCTGGACGAATACTATTGGGATGAACCGTCGTTTGAGTTATGCCATAACCGGAGTTGCGGAAATCAAGACGTCGTGGAAGACCTAAGACCTCAAGATATCAAAATGAAATGGATTGGCCCCAAGTTCGGGCAAGACAACAATATCAGTCAGCAACGGCTACTACTGATCAAGCGGGACCTTCTACAGCCCGAAGACGATGAACAAGCGAGGGTTTGCAGAGTTAGTTACCGTTATGTGATATATTTCTTTGGTATTTTTTAAGGTATAATGTAATTTTGGATCATTTGTTCCGTATTCCTTTAACAATCATTTGGGTACATTAAATTTTGTCAGCATGATTTTAGCAATATTATGCGTTACATTTAGATTTATTTATTACATTTCTCTCTAAGCTTTGAATTGATCAAATCGTTGTTTCTAATCCCCTATTTCGTTTCAACTCTATTTTCATAGCATGGACCACCTCGGACATTATGGTCCCATCGATAACAGGGTATTAACGGAGCAAGAAATACATCGTTCTGCAGAGGTATTCGAGGGAGAGATTAGTAAGACTTTGAGATGTCGGCATGGTAGTGGAATTTTTTGGAGGATCGATGACTACGCTGACAAGTACGATGATGATGAGAGTAATGGGAAACTGAAGCATAATCAGAGGTTGCATTACCGAGTTATAGCGATGTTACATGAGATGGGATTCTATGGAGTTTATCGCTGTGGTGATTACGTCATCAATACAGCTATCATCACTGCCTTGGTGAAACGATGGAGGCCAGAGACACATACATTTCACTTTAGAGTTGGGGAAGCCACCGTCACACTACAGGATGTAGCTTTTATTTGGGGACTGAGGGTAGATGGAAGGCCGGTGATTAACGAAGTTATAGAATCCACGTCTGACTATTGGAGAGGTAGATGCGAGGCTCTATTAGGTTGGAGTCCAGACACTAATGAAATTATTGGCTATAGATTCTCATTGACTACCCTTGGACGACATTTGAGGGATAACCCAGTTGATGATGAAACAGAAGACATCGAAGTTGAGCAGTACTCGCGTGGGATTGCATTGATTCTGTGAGGATCCATTATGTGCCCCGACACGTCGGGAAATATGGGATCATTACTGTACCTGATAGAAATGGAAGATGTCTCGGAATGCTATGAATATAGTTGGGGAAGTGCCGTACTTGGATTTCTGTACCACCAATTATGTTGTGCAGCACGAAGAGATAGAAAGTCTATTGGAGGGGCAATGCAGTTACTTCAGGTACATCGTAAACCTCTTTTTATATTTGCCTTGTTTGATCCTATTTATTGCATTATATACTTACAATTATGTTATGAAATGTCGTTCAGATTTGGGCATGGGCGCGTATAACATTTCTGAGTCCCAAAAATGTAGGGAGACGATTCGATTTAGGCCCAATCGATGGTGTGGACGGTGAGCTCCCTATTGCACCATATGGAGCTGAATGGTTGCAATATCACACTTTCACGCACAGCCTTAACAACAACGTGAAGACTATCCGGGAGTACTTGGATAGACAAACCTTGGAGGAGGTATAATCTACGTTTTCTTCTATATAATCCTAAAATAAAATTGATGCACTAATGTAACGTTAAATTTGCTTAAATTTACAGTTTATTTGGAGACCTTATGAGCCAATCCCCCAAACAGTCCAATCATATCTTGATGACAATCTCATTACTGTGGCGTACACATGGATATCGAAATGTCCACTTATCCATCACTATATCGTTGAGCTGTATTATCCTAACCGGGTATTTCGACGATTCGGTATGCAACAATCAATCCCTCCGTCGATTTTAGCTGAACAGAGAAATTTGCATGGTAGAACAGATCAACGTGGATGTTCAAGTCAAAATTGGCTTGAGACACACGCACAGTATGTGGAGCATTGGAACACCAGAGCTCGGTCGATTGTGACCGCTCCCCAGATCGGGGCACAAGGTGACGAAGTGAACGTTGGCTACATGGGTTGGTATCTAGAGATCACACGTCGGTTGATAACTCCTGGAATAGGTGTGCAAGAGGGATCTCAATCGTCAACTAATGCATATATCGAAAATTTGGTGGGTAAACAACTTCTTATTGACTTTACACATAAATAGATCAAACGTTTACAATTCAACTCATATATGTTTATTTGCAACCTTTATTTTTAGGAAAGAATTCTTGGTAGAATGAATCAACTAGCTCTCGGAGAGCGGGACTATATGAGAGAGCCATTCCAAAGATTGTTTGAGGAGTTATATCATGGAGCACAACAAAATTTTCATGATCACCGTGCAGCCTACCATCAGCCACTGCCGACGGCACAACAAGCAGCTGAGATGCCCATGCCACAAGACGCCCCTCAACAAGGGAGGAGACGTAGTACATCTACACGTGCTAACTATGGGCAACGAGCTAGTGGTACTACCTCGCGTGGTACCCATCCATTTAGGTCTGTGTCAGGCGATGTCCCCGGGCCTTCCCGTTCCACCGTTCATGAGCATCATAGAGTGGACGTGCAGTCGGACTACTATGTGCCTCCAATGGTGAACGAACAAGACTTTTTCACTCCTCATCGTGATTCAATGCGGTTTGATCAGTCCTTCACTTCGCTCCTGGAAGTCGGCAACTATACAACACTTGAACCATTTTATCCACAACATCCAAATTTGGGCGGTCATCCAGGACAGTTCAATACGTCGCCGATCCCATATTTAGGTCAAACATCATCTTCATCTAGTCAGCCAACATTCAGTTTAAATATCAGCACACAAGATGATATTCAATCACAACGAGCCCAAGACACGGAATCCGATGCCCCTATCAAGGAACGGAGAGGGAGAGCAAAACGAAACAGAAAAAAAACTAGATGCGGGACTGGTCATGAATATTAGATTTTATCTTTTTCAAGTTATTTGTAATAATAGCGTAAAGATTACTTGATATTTTAAGTATTTATGATTAAACTAAATATTATAGTTTTTCACTAACCGAATTTTAATCTTACATAAAAAAAAAAATAGTTGGGTGTGAGTTAAATTATTGAACATCTATTAAATAAACTATTCTTTTCTAAGAAATATATATATAGACACACGATAATCCATAACACGCAATAAAAAAATAATTAAATAAAAAATAAAAAAAAACAAAATCCATAACACGCCCCAAAAAAAAATAATTTTCTTATTTAATTGGTTTATTCTTATCTTTTTCTATAATTTTTTTATTTACAAAATAATAAATTATTTGAAAATCAGTCTCACGAACCCATCCCCACCGCATTTTGTTTATATATATATTTATTATTATCACTTTATTCAATACTCTCTCTGCATGTGGGAATTTAATTTAGTTGAACTCGCCCCTGCCATGGGCGAGTTCACGTAGGCTTAAAAAAAATATATATATATATATATACCAGAAGTCGCCCCTGCCAGGGGCGACATTACGTATAAATACGCCACAAATACTTGATATCGCCTATGCAATAGGCGAGTTTAACAAATAAAAAAAAAAAAAATTGATCTCGCCCCTGGCAGGGGCGAAATCACTGTGCATGTGTCAGTTAGGCACAGGCGAGTTCACTTACTTTACTAAATACCCAAAAAGCGCATGTACAATTTTAACCAAATCGTGAACAGTACGTTAGTTTGTTAAAATTGCCCAACTATATTATCATGTCATATTCAAATAAAAATAATTAACTTATTATTTTTGTGGGTAACATAATTTCTTTTTTTTTTCACAAAATAGAAAAAAAATCAAGCAAACTAATTTAATCAACCAACCAATTTAGTAAATATATCTAAACTTTTTCAATTGTAAAGTGTAAACTTAACAAATTTGTGATATATGCATCATGAATGTCGAATCGAAGATCTTAGAAAGAGGATTAATTTTGTATTTTTTTTTAAAAAATCGAATTGAGACGAAAAAATTATAAGACCTTAAAATTTCAAAAGGAGAAAATAAAAAAAAACAAAAAGAAAAAAGAAAAAAGAAAAAAAAAAGAAAAAAGAAAAAAGAAAAAGGAGTGACACATGGGTTTCCCTATTTTCTTGCGACTTTCATTTAATATTAAAGGTTGATAAGAAAACCCTCTATAAAAGAAAATCAATATATTTCCCGTCCATTTCACCTTCCCAAAATAATAAATTTAAGTTATAATTAGCACAATAACAATGTATGTAGTGGACAACTACATTCTTATGTAAGCTATTTTTCTCACCATAAATTCATTTTTATCTCTTAAAAAATTATGCCTCCGCAAATAATTTGCTCCCTCTCACCTTTCATACTTTAATGTATTCATGCAATATTGGGTGAAATGATAAAATTAGATTTTTAGGCAGATTTTTCGGAATATGGCCACGAGTGATATTGAAAAAAATGTAATTTTTTTTTTTGGTTAGAATGACATATTTTTATAACAACGTGATTTTACCTAAAATGAGTAGCATTTAGATCGGAAAGATGATATGTTGAACTTAAAAATATCATTTATTTACCTAAATCGTACTCATTCCGTCCCAACTAACTTTTCACATAAAAAATGGCAATTAAAGTCAACAAATTACACCCCAAAAAATTAGGAAATATTACATAAATGCCATTAGTTAAAATTTAAAAAAAAAACAGAATTTTCTTAATTAAATCCTTAAACACACTAACCCTAAACATTAACACAACCATCCTTTCAATACCCCTCCCCACCCTTTCAATTACCCTACCCACCGTTTCTGTTCCCTTATCATCGCTCTCTCTCTCTCTCTCTCTATTAAACCTTAATTTCCTCTCTCTCTCTTTGAACTCGCCCCTTCCTGTTCTTGCACAGCCACCCCATATCTGGTGAAGGAGTTTCACTGAACTACACCTGTAAATCACATCTCTCTCAGTATCCTCCTTTCATTCGTGTTTACGAATCGAGTTCTGAGAGATTTATTTGTGATTCCGAAGATTCGTTCGTGGCTGAAACGGTCTTCGACGAAGATGAGATTATCGATTCCGAGGAATTGGAGACCCGTTCTGCTCCGATGGGTCGCGTTTCCGCCTCGGAAAGTGAAGGGCCCCAACCTGTTGGATGGTTTCAAATCGGAGGAACTCCGAAGGCATTATTATGCTTGCTTGGCGATTTGGTGTCCCTCCGTCAAACAGGTTTTAAAAAATCCTAATTTGGGTATGTAACCCTAACTCGATTTGTCGCTGTTGATGACTATTTTGTGTTTCTGGGCTTGTTTGTGACCCTATAATGACTTTTTTCTGAGGGTGTGGAAAAAAAAAAAAAGAAAAAAAAGAATCCTGCTATGTTACTGTTGCATGTTCGTTGCCTAGATTGATTATGTTGACTTTTGCTCGTATTATGTGGTTGCTGGGCATTATTTGTGACTCTAGGAATTTTGCTTAGGGTGTGGGAAAAAAAGATGACTTTCTGTAATTGATGCATGATTACTGTCCAATCTGATTATGTCCATGATTGCTGGTAGTTTTGTGTTTTCTGGGCTTGTTTGTGACCATTTGATGAACTTATGTTTAGGGTTTGGAAAAAATAGGTTTATGCCCTGTTAATGTTGCATGTGTGTTGCCCAATCTGATTATTTTGAGTTTTGGTGCTTCTTCTGTGATTGCTGGGCATTTTTTGTGACCCTATGATGAATTGTTTCTGAGGGTGTGGGAAAAAAAGATGACATTATGTAATTGTTGCATGTTTGCTGCCCAATCTAATTATGTTCATAATTACTGGTAGTTTTCTGCTTTCTGAGGGCTTGTTTGTGATCCTTTGATGAACTAACGTTTATGGTTTGGAAAAAAAGAATTATGCCCTGTTAATGATACTTGAGTGCTGCCCAATCTGATTATGTTGGGTTTTGTTGCTGCTTCTGTGATTGCTGGGTATTTTTTGTGACCTTATGATGAATTTTTTCTGAGGGTGTGGGAAAAAAATTGAAATTATGTTAATGATGCATGATTGTTGCCCAATCTGATTATGTTCAGTTTGGTTGGTAGTTTTGTGCTTTCTAGGCATTGTTGTTACCTTATGATGAACTTTTTCTGCGAGTATGAAAAAAAATTGAAATTATGTTAATGATGTATGATGGCTATCAGTCTGAATATGTTTAGTTTTGCTGGTAGTTTTGTGCTTTCTGGGCTTGTTTGTGACCTTATGATAAAAAAAATTCTGATGGTTTGAAAAAAAATTAAAATTGTTATGTTTATGTGGCCTTGTTGCTGCCCAATCTGAATATCTTCAGTTTTGTTGCTGCTTCTGTGATTTCTTGGCTTGTTAGTGACCTAGTGATGGACCTAGTGATGGACCTTTTTGAAAGACATATGCTCTTTCAATTGTGCCTTATTGCTGCCCATTCTAATGTTCTCAACTGAAACTGAACAAAACCTTTTCAAAACTGGGCAGAATTTTTTCAAAACTGGACAAATTGTTTTTAAAAACTTAACATTACTTTTTTTTTTTTTCTAATAAAGCAGAACATTAGCATTTTTATAAATTGAAAATAAACATTTACCAAATGTTTACAGCCTATTCAAAGCTAAACATCATTTTTGTGTTTATGCTATAAACACTTGTGCAAAAAGTGCTTTCTTAGATACCTAAACTAAATCACGTGTATTCTAAATCTGTCATTAAACCACCTATGTCATACGTACCTGAAGTATGTTCATTTGCAATTAAATGATCTATTCCATCCCGTACAATATCTTCTGTTACTCCTAATGCTGTAGGAATGAGTCCCTTGTCTTGTTTGTGATCCCTTTTCCATGTGTGGTTGCCTATAGTTGTTTCCCTCCTTGACCTTCATTATCTCTATCATACATGACTGCAAGCTTAGAAATACAGAGTTGAGATTGTTTACTTCCATTCTGTCAAAAGATTGGAGGACATTATCCACCAGCTCTTGTATTGTGTAGCTTGCTGTCTCCACTTGCAAACTTTGTATGGCTCTGAAATACCCCAAGTCCAGCACGTTTGTGTCTGGTGAATTTGAGGGTTGACACATAATTTGAATGTTAAAACCATCTGCTGAGGCTGCACTTCTGAAATCTATGTCATGATTGTTGAGATGAGGTCTTGCATTATCCTGTTGTATGATTATGGTTTTACTTGCTCCTTCCAGTCATTTTGCCTTGATTGCTGGTAGAATCAGTTATTGCCCATTGATGAAACAGTAATTTTTGCAAAAAATTAAGTGTGTTAATAATGTAATCGTTATGTCCATTGAGCTAAATTAAACGTGATAGGACATAATTTAGAAGACTTATTAGCACAAGAAATACTTGATGATGATAATTTTCTGATAGTATCAAGAGTCACCTTGTCCAACATGCAGTTTTTGATAACTTCTGTGTTTATAGAGTCGATCGATTTGGTGACCAATGTCCCTCTTACTCTATTAACACTGTTTATGAGGGTAGGCTCCATTGTTGTGAAGGGAAAAATTCCAATTTTCTCATCAAACAATAGAGTCCCGTCTGCTGCGTAATGTGGTCTTGCTACGACGCACATAAACATAACTTTGGGGGTAAACCTCTTGCTTTTACACACTCTATATGAATCATCCTCTTCAGCTAATTTATATGCCCGTTCACATGTGCGTTTCATATAAAACCACTTTTCGTCGATGTGAACAGTGTTGTGCATGCTATCATATTTGATCTTGTTTGCTGAACTGTTATGATGTATGAAGCTAAGACTGTATTTGAGCCTTTGCAGCCTATTTGCATCTGTGAGTAATGACTTATTGCATTTGAGTGTGCTTTTATTGCTCCTGCTTCACGAATCTACCAACTATGCTTTTGCTTACTTGAAACTCTTTGGCAAGTATTCGGATCGTCCCCCTCTTCGAAAATGGTATGATTTTCAAAGCTTCTTTGTCTAGAGGAATCTGAACTTTAGATGCTGACTTACGTTTAATTTCTGGAAATGTAACAGGTTTACCTTCACTAATCATCTTTTTTGCCACTGTCCAGATAAACTAAATCGTCCTCCTCGAAATTTCAAATGATGTTGCGACTTCCTACAGCTTACCACGGTTAATAACTTCATCGGTGTTGTTACAAAAAAGAAATTGAGTAATCAGGAGTCGATCTGAGGGAGTCAAGTTGGGTCCCTTTCTTCGATTACGATCTTCATCCATTGTAGAGTCTGATGTAATAAATGTACTAACACATTGAATTAATGAAATTGTGAGTTTGTTGTTATGTGAGAAATCTGCTGTAATTTTTTTGTTGTAATAAATGCTGTAACAGGTTTTTATAGAAGGTTATTATTGTGTTTGAATTTTCATTTAGGAGGGAATTTGTATTAGAATTTGAAGTTTCTGTTATTGTAATCTAGGTAAACTATTGGATTTGGGTGGGAATTTTTCCCCAATTTTTTTATCTGAAAATTTTGATTTTTTTTCCAGTTTTGCGGTGTTTGTTAAGTTCTTGATACTGCATCTACACTACTTGTTACTGTTTACTCCGAAAATTAATTAGGATTAACTCACTAATTGATTGCTTAAAAAAAAAAAAAAAAACACTAGTTTGAAAGTCAATAAGGCATCTTTTGTTTTTTCTTAACGTCCGTGCCCGGTCAACTTTGAAAAGTTAGTCGGGACGGAGTCACTTATTGTACAACCTGAAAAATATTATTTCCTCCGCTCCATAATAAGAAATATGTATAAGAAATTTTCTTGTTCCAAAATAAGAGTCATGTTTCAAAAATTTTAATGTCTTGTTCAACTAGTTCAAGTGATTTTTTTTTTTTTTTTAAATTTTACATGTTAGTTAGATCTAATTAAATGAGTCACTTAAAAAATTAAAATAAGTTGTGTAAGTGTATATTGATGGTTCTTAGAGAGTTGTACATTCATCAAATTGATAAAAAATAAAAAGTTGTATATATTTAAATTAAAACAAGTCGTGTAAGTGTATATTGATGGTTCTTGTTCCAAACTTATTTTTTTTAAATAAAAGAATATTAAATTATCTAATAAATATTAATTTTATTAATAAAAAATATTTAATTTATATATTTTTTTATCTTATTTCCGGTAAAAATAGTTCAACTCACAATAAATATTTTAATCTAAGCACAATAATCAATCACCAAATAATTCTTTATTTTATATTGAATATATTATCTCAAAATATTCAACATCAGTATCGTTTTAAATACTACGAGAAAAGGTTTGCTTTTTGTCCATTGCAAATAAAATAAATGAATTCAAGAATGAAAAAAGTCATTAGTGCCTTTAGAATGTTGAAAAAAAAAAAAATTGACAGGAGAGAGAGTGCTTAAAAAAAAGGTAGACCTCTAAATTTTTTCCATCACTAGAGTGGGCACACACATTCCCCTGGTATTTCCCTTTTCTTTGTAAAAAAATAAATATTTTATGTGAATGTAGAAACAAAAAATAGTTAGTTTTTACTTCCGAACAATTGTAATATTGTTAGAAAGATAACTATATAGATTATAACTAATATTTTAAGATGATGAGCTAATAAATATTTATAAAAAATATTCTTAATATTTATTTAATTTAATTTGTATCCAAGACCCAATCAAATAATTCAACTCATGTTACATAAACAAATCTAACCTAAATAATTGGCAAACAATTACATTTTTCAATATAACTTATTTTAAAATATGTAATGTAGATGTCAAATTAAAGGTGATAAAAAAATTAATTTGTTATATTTTATATTAAAAATGAGAAAAGAACAAAAAATATTTATAATTTAAAAATACTATTTTTGGAAGGTGAAATGGGTGAAACGTATGTTAATTTTCTTTTATGAAGAGTTTTCTTATATTGTATAATAAGATGAGGGAGTACATGTTGCTTTCAAGGTTATTACTTGCTTATTTTTCGGACAGTATTACTTATTTATTAAATTATCTAAAAAAAAATATTACCTACATTAGATATACGTGGTGCAGCAGGTAGATAAGCATTTACTCGCATAAAATTAATGGGACATCTTTAATACTATTAGTTGACCCAACCTAGTCACAAATAAATGTTATTAATTGAGTTAGTCTCATAAATCCTTGTCTCGTACAGTAAGTCCATCTCTGGACATTTATAATTCACCTAAATTTTGGTAGAATAATTTTCCAGTCCAACTGAGCGACAAATTTAGCCCAATAATTTGTTGATTGAAAGCCCAATAATTGACATGTACAGGATAAGAATTAAGGTTTTAAATCCATTTCTTAAAAAATATTAAACTTGTGCCATACATATCCATATTTGTGAATATGTGATTATGTATGTAATTTTAATTGGTCAAAAGTTATCCTACGCTTTTCTATGTAATATCATATATAGAAAAAAATTCGATTCGTTTATAATATCAAAAGAGTACTTCTATTCAAACTGTGAATTATTTTTGGTGCAATTGCATACTATATGGTTAGATTTTATTATTTTATTATTATTTTTTTTTCTCTTTTTTGTGTGTGTTTCTATTTGTGGGTGGAGAATTTTAGAAGGATTTCATGTGATCCTCTTGATTTTAAATAAATTAGTTCTGACTTATTTATATTTAAAACTTAATTTACTCATTTCAAGTTTTTTTTTTTTTTTTTTTTTGTTTGAATGTTTAGTTGGAAAAGAATAAATTTTAATTGTTAGATTGTCATCCTCTTTTTTTAATGAGTTCGTATATAGTTTGGGATCGCCCAATCTATTTCATCTCCCCGTAGCTTTATCAAGCAAATGAAATTCTAATTTTCCCCGTCATTGACAACATGCAATTTAATTTATGATTCAATGCTTTTGTGTTCTCAAAATTTTGAAATTCACAATACACAAATTGTTGTCTTTTAAAATACTAAAAATCAAACATCTTTAATCTTATTATTTCACTAAGTGAAGTGGCAAAATCCTTTGGGCAATTATGGAAAACAACTTCAGACCTTCAATGCAACACTCTATCTCTCAGATAGTTGACTCGTTGTCACATTTATAATTACTGAACAATCATTCCTACACTCGCGCTATGATACTCCTTGAGCACTACTTTGAGTGAGTGTGGACTTCGAAAAAGAGGAAAGGAAGAGAAGGGGGAAGATCAGGGGGAGAAGAATATCAGATAAGAGAGGGAAATAAATTTTCATTCAGCAGAAAGGAGGAAAATAACCCTCCTATTTCCCTATCATTTCTTATTTGTATTACCGATGCTTTGGTTCTTGTTGGGACCACTAACAATTCCATTACTGTCCTCATCCTGCGCGCACTATACAATTATGCGGCCTTCAGTCTTTTCTCATTTCTTTCCTCAGTTGGTAATTAATCTTTGGTCCATTGGTGTTTCAGGTTGACTTTTGCTTCCTCTTGTGGCTACATTAATGGAGTTGGGCTTGACATGTAATCTCTATTTGAGTCTTCAATTGGTTCAGTGTGTTGTATCAGCTTCCTCCCCCTCAAAAGGCAGCTTGTCCTCAAGATGCTTCTGTGGAATGTTGGAATCAAGAGTTGCCACATCTTCCAAGTTGATTCCTTCGAAGGGGTATTTGTTCACTGCATCAAGACTTGTTTCGTTAGTACATCATTTTTTAGAATTGTGTGGTGGCCACAATTGACTAGGGATTTTACCACCGGGTGGGAATCGTGCCAATTAGTTGGTAGGGGATATGTCGGCAACGTCACGGGGACTTTGAATATCTTCAAAAGGAAGACATGAAAGATGGGATGATTGCAACTATTAGCGAGAAGTTAAAGGCGATATGCCACTTTGCCAATACATTCCACGGTTGCATAAGGCCTGAACACCTGTGACGGAGCTTCTAAAATTTCTTGCGGGCAACGGAAGATAGATGGTAGGGTTGTAGTTTCAGAATTACCTAATCTCGTGGTTGGAATTTGATGCATGTTCTGTGAGCATTCATCTTCTCAATCATACGGTATTGAGTCCTATCCAAATTAGTCTTCAGTAGGTTTAGTAAGTCATTGCACTCCAAAAGCATATCGTCAATTGCTTGCAGTGGCGAAGAAGCCGGCTAATACATTAGTGTAATGGGAGGTTTTCTACCATGGGATAATGCCGATGCTCGAGTGGTAGCTCGTATTCTAAGTGAATTATGCCTATGGTATCCACTTCAACCATTTTGAAGGCAAGTCGTGAGTGAATACTTGCAAATATTTCTCCACCGCGCAATTTACCACCTCGATTTGACCATTGGTTTGGGGGTGGTACATCATACTATACTTCCACTCTTCTCGAGAAAGGTATGCCAAAATGAATTGAGAAACATGGGATCACGATCGAACTCGGAAACCCATGTTATTTAACAACCATGTCAACGAACAAATCAACTGTCTTGGATGCAGTGAAAGACTTCGAAAGTGCACCAAAGTCTGCTCCTTTAAACAAATGATCAACAACCACCATAATCACAGAAAAACAACAAGAGGGAGGAAGTCCCCCATTGAAGTCCATGGTTAGCTCGTCCAAAAGGAGGTGAGGTATAGACAACGGCTGTAATGTGCCATTTGGGGGGTTATGTTGCTGATTTGATCTGTTAGAAGGTTATGTAAGATGCCATAATTTTTTCTCGACATTAGTTCACATCTTTGGCCAAAAGAAGAGGTTCATTAAATGAACTAGAGTTCGTTTCAATCCTGTGTGACCCGAGAATGGTGTTGAATGACACTCAGCCACCCAACGAGCATGCAACTGGTGATTGGGCACACAGAACATTCTGGTGGTTGTAAAAGAGGAAGCCATTCTAAAAAGTATAAGCCAAGGATAATTTGTGACTACAAACTTGTTGGTATAGTTCGATCAAATCGGATGATGTATGCTGTTCAAACATGATGGATTTGAGTAAAATTGGCTCTGGCTTGGATAGGACAACCAAGGTGGCTTGTTCTGCCGGTAATCGAGATAATGCTTCGGCAGCTTGGTTTTGGTGAGCCAATTTGTATTCCATGTGAAATGTAAACCCCATGAGCTTGTGGACATGAAGTTGTTATTTCAGGGTGTTGTTTGTTTGCTGCAACCTGTCTTTAATGGTCCGTCTTCATAACAAAGGATCATTTTAGTAGGTAATGTCTTCACTTTCGGACAACTTCAACAATCGCAAACAGTTCTTTGTTGTATGTTGAAGCGGATTACATTTAGCCAATCAAATTTTTACTGAAAAAGGATATAGGGTGGCCTTTTCGAAACAATATGGCACCAATTCCAACACTCGAAGCATCAAATTCAGCATCAAAGCCCGGTAGTTTGAGAATAGGGGAGCTAATTATTATCGCTTTCAAGGCTTGAAAGGTGGTGTCAGTGGCTGATATCCACTGAAAGGCATCCTACATTAACAAATTCGTCAAGGTGGCAGAAATTGTGGCATCATAACGATTAAATCAACTATAATATCCGTTAAGCCCAAGACTCCACGAAGTTCCTTCAAGGAGTGTGGGGTAGGCAAGTTCACCATAACTTCAAGTTTCTTCGGATTACTAAGGACTTCACCTTGGGCCACAATATGACCTAAATTACTCAATAGAATGTTGTGAAAATGTGAATTTGGATAACTTAACAAAGAACAAGCAAGTTTGTAAACATCGTATAACATGTTCAAAGTGTGTAGTATGATTGAACATGGATGAGCTATAAATCAAGATATTATCAAAAAATACTATAGCGACTTACGAAGAAAAGAACTGAATATGGCATTTATGGCAGCTTGAAAAGGTGGCGGCATGTTGGTGAGGCCGAAGGGCATAACAACAAATTCAAAATGGTCCCCGTGAGTCCGAAATATACTCTTGAGGAGTTCACGGGGATGCATTCAAATTTGATGGTAACCGGATCGAAGGTCCAACTTGGAAAACAGAGTAGTGGAGCCAAGCTCCTCCAAAAGTTCATCAACCGATGGGATTGGAAACTTGTCTTTCACTGCCAGGTTGTTCAAAGCCCTGTAATAAACACAAAAACGATATGTGTCGTCCTTTTTGAGGACCAAAAGCACGGAAAACAAAAATGGACTAGTACTTGGATGGATTAGACCCTGATATAGCATCTCTCGGACAAGGTTCTCCATTTCTGCCTTTTGGAAGTAAGGGGGGGAGGTTTGTTGGATTACGAAATAAGTATTGGAATTTGTCGAGGATTGTACATATTATAGTAGGAATGTTATCTAGAAACTTGGGGGTGGTGTTAGATGTTATGTTCTGAGTGGTTGTGGAATTAGTAGAGGAGTAGTAGATGAGGTACATGTTGTGAATATCATTAGAAAGAATTGTTGCTTGGAACTGATTAAAGGATATCGGAGTGGGAGCGAAAGAATGACTGTGTAGTTTAATGGTTTGACTATTGAAGGCGAATTCCATTGACATCACTGTGTAATCATGACAGACTTAGCCTATGTCTTGTAACCATTTTATCCCTTAAATAATATCAGGATCTTTAATGGGTAAAACTGAAAGATTGGCAAGGAATGTGAAGCCCTGCATGAAGATAGGAACATTGAGGAACTGAAATTGATAGATGAGTTAGTTCCCGTTGCCTACATAGACTCCGAATTGGCCGGTGGTAAAAATTGGTAGCCTCAGTTTGTCCACCAACTGAGGCTTAATGAAATTATGTGTCCTCCCATTATCCACTAAAACTTGGAGTGCAATATTGTTAACGGACCCAGAGATTCGTAGGGAGCAAGATGCCGAATAACTTGTGAAGCTATTCAATGCCAAAAGATCATCTTGGACGGATTCCTCTTGAGTGTCGTCGTCCTATATTCTAGTGCTAGCATCTAGAGGGTTGTTAATGTCGTTTGTACCAAAAAGAGCGAACACGTGCTTTGGCTTCGCTTGATCACTCCATATTTTACGTGATTATTACACACATCTTTATAGCTAAACAATGCATAATTGTGTAAATTAATACTGTAATACCTGCGCCTCTCACAACTCACTGGCCAATATAATTTTTGCATTTCATGCATTCCATATTTTTATGTTCTATTTGCGTGATAGTTTTATGGTAATTAATTTGTTATATTTATTGCGTTATTTTATATTTTGCGACTAATTTGGAGATGTTTACTTTGGTAGTCAAGAACCCCCTAGTCTAAAATATTAGGACATGCTACAAAATTTAAGACTACGCGTGACAAGTTTAAAATATAGAACATTATGTAGTATGTGGAAGTGTTAGATGTGTAAATGATTTTATTGTCGGAATAACAACAACAACAACAACAACAACAACAATAATAATAATAATAGTAATAATAATAATAATGATAATAAGGACAAAAAAAAAGTATTAATTAACTAAGGAAAAAGAAAGAGAAAGGAAGGCGGTGGGATTGTATTTGATTATTTATTATTGCATCATGGAGAAGAAAAAGGGGGTTAACATCATCATTGCACATAATTAGGGGATAAGGTTAAAATGTTAATGGTATTACCTTAACTTCAGCCATTATGTTCTACTTCTGGGGTTAAAGCGTGAAGAAAGAAAAGAAGGGGAAACCTCACAGGTATCTATTTCTCTTAATTTGTTTATGGTTTAAGAAGATTATTAATCACTTTAAATCAGCAAAGGAGTCTCCAACAACCTTACGTGAATAGAAAAATATGCAAATAATACCTAGATGAATCAATATAGAATTACTACTCTTTATCATCATTATGAAATAGATTCTCTATATCTTTTTCCCACGTAGCATATCTAGGAGTATTATTATGTTTATTAGACAATTTCATTAACAAACTTAATGGTTAAATGAGATTTTAATGAGATTATTTGTAAAATGAATAGGAGTAATTTTTATACCTTTGAATAATGTGCAATAACACCAGTTTATTTAAATTCTAATCCTAACATGTTACTATAGATTATTATTGCGGTGGCGTAAGAGGTAAAAGTATTTCAGATAATTACTATTGGAAAAGAGGTAAGTAGAAATCCATCCACAACTACAATGCTTGAACATAGTATTTGTGTTTATTATTCGTGAAAATTGATTGTTATATGTGTTGTTGCATACCTTGGTATAAAGTGTTTTATTCCGTTGCTAGAAACAAACTGATGTGCATCAATCATGAGCATTAGCATCTATAAGGATTACATGTGTACATATAAGAAGTCAAAATAACGTAATTTCATAAATTGATAATGTTTTGGGGTTAGTCACCATTGGCACATTGAAAGTTATATATATTGTATATGGTGTCTCTCGGGATGCTTCCGGTGACAGGCGTGCACGCGGAAGAGGTTCCCACTTCAGCACCTTTATGATGAGGGGTACGGGAAGAGGTAGACTTTCCGGTGGACTGTAGGGGCAGGCAGGAGGCGAACCCCTGGTAGTCTCGGAAGGATAGCCACTTGGTCATACCAACCATCACTAATATTTTGCAAGTTTTGAAGCCCCGTGTATATGTATGACGACCTGTGGGACTAAACCTTGGACTCACTATGTTTTTGCTAGTGTTCTAACAATCTTTTGGGTTATGTTCAAATTAAAGTACTTTAATATGTATATTTATGTAAATATATATAGGCGAGATTTTGGTCTTGAAGGAGTATTCTAAATTGTTAATCTTGAAAAAAAAAAAATACAGGTTTTGGCTAAAAAAATTAGTATAAAATAAGTTTTTACAAGAGTGGGTGCGACAAATACACCCTAACCTATGTTTTCATATGTTTGCGGATTTCATTTGTTTGTTGGTTTTGTAGCATTTTCAGTACAAAACAACACATATTTGGAGTTAATGGTGAAACGCAAGTCCAATCGGATAAAAGGAAGGTGTGGAATGAAGAAAATAAATAATTTCTCAAAAGAGATTTTGGATAGGCCCAAGATGGAGTTGGAGAAGCCCAAAAGACAAGCTAAAAAGAGAAGAAAATCGAGCAACATCTGCTCGACCGAGTAACTCGTGAACTCGGTCGTGCAAGCTTCACAGGCATAAAAGTGGTCCAGATGAGCACCATTTACTTGACTGAGTAGCTGTGCAACTCGGTCATCCAAATTACAACAACGTTGAAAGTGATCAAATGAAGAACATTTTCTCGACTGAGTAGTGGACCAACTCGATCGTCCAAAATATCATTTTTCCTAACGACCATACGAGTTTTGAAGACTTTATCCGATTTGATCCCTACTTTAACCTATTATTGCGTACTCCTGTAAATACCTAGACTTATTATCAGGCTAAATGATACTTTATTAGACTTTATAGGGTGTTAGATCAATTTGATCAGTAGCTTTCCATAGAGTTAGAGTTGTTTGCATAAGGAGCTGGAGAAGGAGGAGTTTCTTCCATCGTCTTCGATCAGTGATTGTAGTACTATGTGTTTATTCACTTTTATTGTTTATTGTTATGAACATGAGTTTATTTATGAAATTTATTATTTTTGTTAATTTGTCTATGCAGTAATCGGTTAATATCTTGGGGTTTAGAAAGTCGGTTAGTATTCTTCCATAAATTGCATGTTTCTATTATTATTTATTGTGTTGAGTATTGATTGTTGTTAGGGTAGCATGATTACCTACTCTAACACTTACAAATCACATATCCAAGATATCGGAAGGTGAGGGAATTGATGGTCAAACAAAATATAACATAATTTATACTGAGACACCATAAGGCTAAGGGTATATTGGAGGGTATTTCCTAGGCACTTTTAGGAGTTATAGACACTTCTTCGGGGAAGGTTGGTCTATTTTATGTTGGTCTATTGTGTATAATCCACACCTTAGGCACTCCGGAAAGGGGTTCAAAATGCATAATCATGAAGTCTCATAACAATAGGACTTGCTAATTATGGATATATATACGTAGTTGCATGTGCGGTTGTCTATGATTGTACGAGAATTGATGTTGAAATTGACATCCTAAGATAGCTTTACCGTTATTTGAGTCTAGTAATTGTTTACTTGGTTATTTGACACTAGTTGAGTAATAGTTATTATGTTATTATTAATAAGGGTCTAGACATTAGTAATAAGGATAACATCCAAATCAATTTGCTATTCAATCTGCTTAGATATTTTAGCATTAACACAATTGTAGTAATTTAGTTAGGTCATCTATACTAGTCCTTGGGGGACAAGACCTTGCTTTCCACTAATTGTTACAACATCGTACACTTGCGGTATAACTGGTAGAAATTAGAGCGACCAGCGGTGCGAGGGTGTCTACCGTTGATCGCAATTGTAGTAGAGACCTTTGTCTCGTTTCTCTTGTAGTTCAACATGAGTAACTTGTCAAATTGGTAGATTTAGGGTAAGAAGAAGTGGATGGTTTAGGTTTTTGGATGGTTTAGGTTTTTGGATGGTGTAGGGGATGGGGGCACAGTGGATTTGGACGTTGGATCGGGTCGAGAGAGAGAATTTGACGTATTCGTGAAATGGATAGGGTTAGTGGCTGGATAGGAAGATTTGTTTGGGGTGGTGTTGTGGGTCGTGGTAGATGACAATGGTGTATGCAAGATTTTTAGATCGGGATACGATAAATATTAAATTATATTTTATATATAAAATATAATATAATTTAATATATGTGAAACTTAAACTCATAAACACAAATAATAGTTGTAAACTCTTTTAATTTTTCCCTTCTTTTTTAATTTGTATTATACCGAGAACTATTATTCAATTATTTAAAGAGAAATTTGTAAATGAACTTAACCAACTGTTTATTAGGAAAAAATTAATTGACATAAACCTTAAAGGTGATGGATCAAGAAAAAATAATTCTAAAAAAATTAAAAAACTAACTAGATAAAGATTATCGTTATTTGAAATTCAAAAATATTGATAAAGAAAATAATAATCACAATAGAGATGGTAAGAACTTGTAATTGGGCTGATAGGAAACTAGTCAAATCTTTCTTTACTTAATTGATTAATAAGAAGTAAAAAGTAAAAAAATAAATAATTGAATAAGCACTGGGTTTTGAACCCTTTGTGACTTGGTTGGGAATCTAAGTCCACTACCACCTAGACAACTAACTTTTCTCCTACCTATTACAAATATTTGAACAAAATTTGGGGGTACATATGTACCCCCAACTTGCCCTATAGTTTCGCCCTTGGCAGATGATATTTTGGGCCCTGAGGACGCCCATCACTAGAACGGGCTTCAAAAGATCGGGTTAAAGTGAAGGGCTCCATTAGGGTTGGGGGTTTAGCAAAGAGAAATTCTCATCGTTTGAGGCTCGAAATAAAGAAGCTTAATAAAAGTCGTTCTAAAATGCAAGCAACTTTGTTCATGTTTTCCTCAAAAAGAATTTTCATTCAACAGAAAATAGGAGAATTACAAAAAGAAGAACTCAGCAAGTGAAATACTATAATCATGATCCATAATCCTCCCACTTCCCTTATCATTTCTTACATATGTCCACTAGTCTGGTTCTTGTTGGGACCACTAGAAATTCTATTACTATCATTATCCAGCACACACTACAGTTCTATGCGGCCTTTAATCATTTCTCATTTATTTCCCCAACTGGTAATCTTTGGTCCTTTGATGAACGTTGAGCACATAATCCACGTTCATATTTGATATAGAATTACGATTGTTTGATACGTTTAAGTACAAGTTTGTGTAAAAATATATTTTTGGGTTGATTCTCCTTTTCAATATGATTTGATGTACTTTTGAATGGTTTGAGTTGTATTTTGAAGGTTAAGAAAATCTAAGAGATCAAGGAAGTCGTTTGCACACAATTCCCTATTCTAGCCTGCATATCAAGGCCCAAACAACCCCAAATTGGGCTCGGGTTAGGCCTAACTCAAATATCATTGAGTTGTGATAAAAGTGATGAAGAATTTGGGTCGAGAAAACTGGTTAAAGGCCTCAAAATGGCAAATAACAAAGACGATCCGCGTGATGGAAGCGAGGAATCCCGACGATCGAACGCTGGACAAAAACATCAGTACCACCCCAGTACCACCATGGTACCACCTAAATACCCCCAGATATAGGGGTGGGTCAGTACGGTATACCAAAAATTTGGCTTCATACCGCGTACCGTACCGGAAATTTCGATATGGTAAAATACCATACCGATCTCGTACCGAAATTTTCGGTACAATATACCGACATTTTGGTATGTCGATTACCATATACCATACCGTACCGAATAATCGGTATATCGAATTTCAAAACGGTATCGGTATATACCGTTTCATACCGAATTTTTGGTATACCGAAAATCAAATGGTATCGGTATATACCGTTTTTTCGTTATACCAAAATTCAAACGGTATCGATATATAATATCATACCGAACCGAAATCTCCTGTTTTGAAATTAATGATAGCTACTGTTAAGGCAATTAGTATGTACAATTCACAGACAATGGCAACAATCATTCAAAACAAATAAAACATACATGCCCTTAGAATCATAATGTCATAACTTGTAGCTACTGTTAAGTCCAATTAACATGCCCAATTCCCAGCCAATGGCAACAATCGTTCAAAACAAATAAACAATACATCCCTTAGAATCAAAACATTATAACTTGATTTCAAAATTTTCATTTTGTCAATACTTCAGTCTTCACAGTCTTCAACTTTACCCACCTGAAAATTACAAAAATGAATAAGAAATTGCTAACATGTATTCTAAAATTGCAAAATTGATAAAAAAAAATATGATCACAAAAGCCACCTTCTGGGTTGATCCAAGTACAAATAATAAAATCCCATAACCGCTATCAACTTATCACGTAACAAATACAAAAAAATATACTTACATACACACGCATTATAAGCAACTTCCAATCAGCATCATATATTCCAATCGTTAGGTACCCATAAACCTATGGATTATTTCAGATTCCAAGCAAATATAAATATAAAAATTATTCGACCACCTTACATGTTAAACAATAGACAAAGTGGATGCCGGGGTGAGAGATCTTAAGTGGTCTTGAATGACATTTATAGCTGAAAAACATAAAGTATCAATTATTAATGCTTAAGCTAGATTATGTAAATAAATATTATTTAAGTTTGTACTTAATAAAAATAACTTATCCTTTTAATTTCTTCGATCTCCTTATATAAATCAAGGTCATTGGATCCTTGTAGAAGTTGAACTCCTCTGCTCTGAGCCAATCATTAGTGCATACCAATGCCTCTACTATTTTCGGACTCAAACTACATCTAAAAGGATCAACTACCCTTTTGCCCAAACTAAAAGCAGACTCACTAGCAACGGTTGAACTTGGGATTGCAAACACATCTTTGGCAATAGTTGAAAGGATTGGATACCTAGTTTCACTTCCTTTCCACCACTCCAAAAGATTAAAAGATTGATTAGATCTTTTTTCAATCTCATTGGCTAGGTACTTATCCACTTCATTTGATATCTCTTGTAGTTGCTCAACTTCATTTTGTGCTTCCACCTCATTGAATAATTCGTCCCAAAGACCACCACCAACACTACTAGAACACTCTCCACCATCACAATCTATTTCCATATCTTGTTTCTCAACATTCAAGGTATCATTTATTCCCTTGTATTCCGACCACATACTTGCTAAGTTTTTTTTTAATCTTATCAACAAACTCGTGAACCTCACCACTAGTACCTCTCAATTTCTTGATGCTTACTTTAATCATTTGTAGCTTGTTCCTTGGATCCAAAACATTGGCAACAAAAATCAAAGCATTCATATTATCCCAATTCCCCAATACTTGTCAAATTTCGACTTCATCGCACTTGCTACCTTTTGAAGAATGAAATCTGAATGATCATTGCTCCTTCTCTCAATTTCAATTTGTAATGCAATCATTGATTGATAAATTAATTGAGAGGTAGGAGTCTTTGATGCACTTAACTCTAAAGTTGCATCGTAAAACTTCTTCAAAAAGTGAACAAATGCTTTTGCATTCTCCCAATCCTCTTCCTCGGGAGGCCCTACCCTTTCTTTTCCCTTATCATCCTTTTCATAAAAATAGTTCATAAAAGGATACCACTCTTCACCCATCCTTACAAACACTCTTCTATGTTTCAATGCAACATCAAGCATTTTATAAGTCGAATTCCACCTAGTTTTCACATCCATAGGGACAGTTGACGTACTAGCAAATTTCGCTAGCACGGCAAACTCCCTAAATTTATTCAATCTAGAGGGAGAGGAATGAGTGAAAACAACTGCATTTCGTATTGCTTTGATCGAAGCATTAAGCTATTTCAAACCATCCTTAACAATTAAGTTTAGGATATGACACGCACGTCTTAAATGCAAGTATTTTCCTTCAAGCAACAAAGTATTTTCACTTTTCATTCTTTTCTTCAAGTAATCAATTGCCAATCACTAGAAGAACCATTATCAACAACTATCGAAAATACTTTTTCTATTCCCCACTCTCTTAGACAAACCTCAACCATCTTGCCTATTTCTTCTCCTACGTGACTAGTGATTTTTCTGAAGTTAATTATCCTTTTATGCAATTTCCAATCACTATTCAGAAAGTGGGCTGTGATGACCATATAATTTATGTTTTGAATAGAGGTCCAAGTATCAGTTGTGATACTTACCCTTTGGCCACTGAGCACACTCTTTATCTTGGCTTTCTCAATTAAAAACAATTCATAAACCATACTAGCAATTTTTTTTCTATCCGGAATTCTAAATCTCGGTTGCAGTTCATGCACAAAACCTCTTAACCCTTTCCCCTCGACAACCCAAAAAGACATTTCATCAACAATTACAAACTCCGTAAGCTTCAACTCACATCTTTTTTTATTAAATGTATGAGGAACCAAGTGACTTACCTGTCCCATAGACTCATTTGTCAATACGGTTTGACCTTTCTCTATCCCACTCCCTTTGTACAATGGACTAGACTTGCATCTCTTCTCCAAGTGGTTTTTTAGCCCACCAGTACTTCCGCCAGTCACCGGGATCTCCATTTTACAATATTTGTATATCGCCATGTTTTGTATGGTCTCATTTTCCAACATCCTCGACACTTTATCACAGTGCTCCTAATATTGAGTCCTATGTTTCGGATGTACAAGAGGCTTTGGTGACTTTCCTGTTCGTGCTTTTTTTTGACTTGTAGAATCATTGGTTGGCTCAGAGTCTACTGTGTTTGGTGTTTCGGATGGACATGGAAACGAATGAGAAGATTCAGATTCCATTCGAAAATCTGAAAATATTGAAAGATAGATGAGAATCCAAGACATTATACACATTCCTCAATAACACACAATCTCACCCTACGCATAAACTATCAATTTTCAGCTAACCAAATAAGAACATTATGCTTCCACTAATAAATACAAAATCAACGTCTTGGGACTAATTACTGTTCTCCATCATTCAAATCTGATATTATTTGTAAAAACGAGAGATTGCCAGCTTCAAACAATGCAAGCACAATTTCCTATTCAAACATTAGTATATCGCTTGAACAATCTCACCCTTTGCAGAAGCTATTAATTTTGTGCTAACCAAAACAAACAGACTCTCAATAAAAAAGCTAGAAAAATAATCAATCACATTATGCTTCAACTAATTACTCAAAATCAATGTCTGACGACTGATTAATTGTAGAAATGAGGCTAATTCCAGCTTCAAGCGATGCAAGCAGAACAAAAACAAAAAATAATCCAATCCAAAAATCACCATTTCGATTGCACAATCTCACAATACGCGAAAATTATCAATTTTCAGCTGACAAAAACAAAATCTCAACTCTTAAACAACTCTAAGAACGTTTAGGTCATGAAAAGCTAAAATCAAACGCAATAACATGCCAGAAAACCAAAAAAGTTCATAATCTAGAAAATCTGAACCTTCAGAACAATATCATCATCAAGTGCAGCGGGTAGAGATTGGAGCGACTGAAGAAGGAGCGAGCAGCGAAATAATAGAAATTCAGATTGAAAACTATGAATTAAACCATCATGTTGGTGAATAAATTCGAAAACCCCATGGAATTCATCATTCAGGTATAATTTGCTCAATTTTCTCAAAATTAAATACTAAATCAAAACAAAAATTAGGGAAAAATAGTAAGACTTACTTGGAGAAGGAAGGGAGAGACTGGTGTTAACTGGAGATGTGGTCGGATGAGAAGTCGCCGGAGGTCCAAGACTGGCGACGGCTGGAGAACACTGACAGGAGTGTGACGGGCTTGCTCAGGCGGAGTCGGAGGATCCAAGGGAAGCAAAATGGTGGCGAGAAGAGTTGACGGGCTTGCTCAGGCGGATCGATCGGAGGAATATGGCCTTTGGCCAATGGTGATAAGCTTAAGGGACTAGGGCTTTGAAGAGCGGCAGGGTGAACTAGGGCTTGTTGCTTGTATATTCAGGAAATGAAACTTAAAAATATATCACAAATTAATCATATAACTTAAATTAACTAATGGAGAAAAAAATAAAATCTTAAACACATTAACAAACGGTATGCAAATTCGGTATTCGGTATACCGGTTTGTTTCGGTATTCGGTATATACCGAAATACCAAAAATTCTGGAATTTTGATACCGTTATCGTACCGAAAATTTTGATATCTTCAATATTTTTCAGATACGGTATGTGCGGTATTTCGACATTTCGGTATTTTTTCCCACCCCTACCCAGATACCATCATAGGTAGTAGTTGCTGACCCTCAATACCATTTATACCGGTGTGGTACCCGAGTTTGCATACCCCCTATTTTTTGGTCGAGGTGCCGCATGTTTGTAATTCGACCATACCTTCTCTATTCGATGTTGGATCGAGGTATTCAAAGTACTAATGGTAACTGAGACAATGCCTCTAGTTTCAATTGAAGGTCAATTCCAAATGGAAAAGTCCTAGAATCGCTTGGAAGTCCGATTTGAGCGTGATCAAGTGGTTCAACCCAAATTAAATAGAAGTCACGCATTCTACTTTGATGTTTTACCTTTTTACCCTTACTATAAGGCCATTTTTAGTAGAATTTTAGTTTTTTTCACTTATGTAGGATTTGAGTATTATAAATCCCCCTCTCCTCTTTCATTTGTAGAATTCAACCCTTAGATTTTCAGATTTTGTCTCTAGCGTTCTTCCTTCTTCAAAGGGGGAACTTATCTACTGGGGAAGAACTTATGGAAAACTCCTAGGCTTGTGACATCCTTGAAGATTATTGAATTTTATCAAGATTTCTCCCATTATTTAGCATTTCTTATCCCTCTCTTCTCTATTTTTTAGTGTATTTTCTTTCTTGCTTGATAATGTTGATTCTTGGTTATACTTTGATGGTTTGTGAGTATTTTACTTTGTTTCTCGAAGCAAGGAGTAGCCCAAGCTTCGGAGTTGATGAATCGTTGATTGATTGTTGAATTTGTTGTGAGTTTTGATAACCTAAGGTTAGAATTCAATTAACATATAATTATTTCTAGGGATTTATCGTATCAAGTTCATACGCTTGACATTAGCTCCTCTTTCGATAACTTAATAAATGGAATCCTTAGTTGTGCATTTAGGGATGGTTAATTTGACCCCTAGGCTCGGAATTTGCTAGTCATTTTTTTTTGTTCAGGTTAGATCCTAGTATGGGAATAGATGCTAGGAACTACGCCTTCGAAATTGTGGGTGGGGGATGAACATTGGAGAGTTATGTTAATTAAGACCTAAGCTGCGTAGGGGAGACCTAAGAGAGAAGCTACGAGGAAAGTAGAGTCTGAGGAATACTTGTTGGGATGGGCAGAATCAATTTGTGCGTGTGTAGTTTTACACCCTCAAACTGGTCTTTAATGTGAGAGAAGTCGGTACAAAAAACCTTCTAGCCTTACGAACATAGACCCCCTCCCTCTATGCAACCCCCAAATCAATCCTTAATTTCTTACTCGTGTAGGTGTCTACATAGGATTGTGTGTACTTGTCTATCTCTAGGGAGTTATGGGCACCTCAACCCCTTTTCTAAAATTACACCTAATTGGGATACCTTTTAGTTGAGAATTCAATCACACAACACCCACAATAATATCTTACAATCGTCTTCGAAGTATCAATTCTAGTTGGCTTGGGCGAAAGTGAGACTTTGGGGAACATTCTTTATCATTTTATTTACACTTTAGTTTATTTGTTTCCATATAGTTCATAATCAAAACCTAAAATCGATTTGCTAAACTTACAACTTGCGAACGTCTTAGCTAATGCGCACGAAATTCCTTCTTGTGGGTTCAACAATCTTTTATACTATCACTGTTAAATCCAATCAACTAAAACAAGATTGAAAACGAATCAAATCGAAAACTAGAACACCACTACTCACGCAAACAAATAGAAACACCAACGAGTTTTACATGGTTCGATCAGGTTGATCTACATCCACAGAGGATCAAAGTATCCTCAATTCACTAATCAAGGAAAGAATTTACAGATTACAACTTCAATTCAAGAACCCCCAAATTGTAACCTAATTTGAGCATGAACCCTAACTTAAGCTAAACCTGACCCCTAATTCTCTCCAATCAAGGGAAAAACTGTTCTCACTAGTCTAAATCAACAATGCGCACACTTTGTAACGAGAACTAACTAGATTTTAGCTCAACTACTCATTAAATCAGCTACAAAATCAACGGGCCCTATTTTTGCTTCAAAGTTTCGTTTCTGAACTTCTTAACAACTGGTTTATGTTAGTTGGGAACCGGTTCTTCTAACCCAGCTGCATCTGACTGGCTTGAACCCGGTTCTAAGCTCCTGATCTAGTTTGCCACTTGTACGTGCTACTCCTTGTTGAAATTGACATTGCTATCGCGATTCTCCACCTCAATGAAACAAGGAACTCATCATTCTCCTAAAAAAATGGACTGTTGTACTTACACACACGGTACAAGCTTTAATAATCTTGCACAATGATTAAACTTTCCACCACGAAGAGACTTTGTAAAGATATTAGCTGCATTATCCTCTCTTGCAATTTTGTTCACATAAACAACACCTTTTTCCACAATGTCCCTCACAAAGTGTAACTTCACATCTATATGTTTTGATCTCTCATGAAACACCTGATGTGTCACCAAGTGTTGGTGCTCTGGTTGTCACAGTATATCACCACACTTCCTTGCAACACTCCAAAATCTCTCAAAATTCCCTTAAGCCACATGGCTTCTTTCACTGCTTCTGAAACTGCTATATACTCAGCTTCTATTGTTGAGAGAGAAACCATGGACTGATGTACTGCTCTCCAGCTCACTGCTGTTCCATATAAGGTGAATACATAGCCTGTTATGAACTTTCTATTATCAAGATTTCTTGCAAACTCAAATGCTACAAAACCTTGTAATGGTTTTGATATTGCCCCACCTGTTTTTTCAAACAACAATCCTAAATCCAGAGACCCTTTTAGGTACCTAAGAATGTATTTTAAAGCTTCCTAGTGCAATTTCCCTGGATTAGCCATGAATCTGCTTACCATAGACACTCCATATGCTAACTCAGGTCTACTACAAATCATAGCATACATTAAGCTTCCTACTCCACTTGCATATGGAATTCTTTCCATGTACGTCATTTTTGCTTCAGAATTTGGAGATTGTTCCTTGGATAACTTGAGCTGTTGACCAAAGGGAGTGACAACAGGTCTTGATTGCTCTTTTAACTCCCTTTGTATCCACTTTTTTATCCTATTTGACTTGGTTCTTCTCCGAACTTCGTCCAAACGGAATAGAATCACCTAATTAACTCCAAAATAAGTCAAAACACGTTAAGTGACCCAATATAACAAATATACATAATTCTTAGCCTAATATGCATGTAAATTTCATAAAATATATACCTAAATCGACTTAAATACATGCATAAATAACATGTACCATTGATTTATGCATATTATATCTTCTCAGCACTTTCTGTAAGTAATCTTTCTGAGATAACATGAGCTTTTCTGCTCTTCTATCTCTAAAGATATCCATTCCCAGAATCTTCTTAGCACTGTTCAAGTCTTTCATTTTAAACTCTGAACTTAACTTGGCTTTCAAGTACTCTATTTTTACCTTGTTTTTACTAGCTATTAGCATATCATAAATATACAATAATAAGTAAGTAAGAATATCTTTTCCCTGTCTTTCAAAATAGACACAATTATCATACTTCCATCTATCAAATCCCATACTCAACATGAACTTGTTAAATCTCTTATTCCATTGTCTAGGGCTCTGTTTGAGGACATAGAGTGATTTCCTATGATGACATACCATATGCTCATTACCAGGTAGAATGAATCCTTCAGGTTGTTGCATAAAGATGGTCTCCACCAAATCTCCATGTAAGAAAGCTGTTTTTACATCCAGTTGTTGTAGTTCCATGTTCCCTTGTGCTACTTTTGCAAGTAAAATTCTAATTGATTAGTGCTTAACCACTAGAGAGAACACCTCATTGAAATCAATGCTCTCTCTTTGTGTAAATTCTCTTGCTACAAGCCTGGCCTTATATCTCACTCTTTCAGTTCCAACAACCTCCACATTTATCTTGAAAATCCATTTTAAACTGATAACTTTCTGATTCTTTGGCCTATCAACCAGAACCCATGTATTGTTCTTTTCAAGAGACTGAAGCTCCTCTGTCATAGCTGATATTCACTGCTCACTTTCTTTGCTAAATATTACTTCTCCATAACTCTGAGGTTCTTGGTACTCTAAGTTCTTTGCAACTACTAGTGCATATGAGACCATATCAGCTTGTCCAAATCTGTTTGGTGGATGGATATTCCTTCTTACTCTCCTCTTTTGAAGATTGTTGTTCCTCATTAAAGTTCTGGTCTCCAAGTCCTGCTTGTTGACCTTCATTTCTAGTAATCTCCACCTCAACAGATGTATTTTCTATTGAAATATCACCTTCTACATCAGTGTTAAGCCCTGTGTGTTTATACCCCATCACATGTTCATGGAAGGTCATATCTCTGCTCACAATGATCCTTTGATGTCTACTTTCTAAACACCACAGTTTATACCCTTTCGCACCTTTGGGACATCCAATGAAGATACACCTCACTGCCCTTGGATCCAATTTGTCCTTTCTGATATGAGCAAAAGCCAAACATCCAAAAATTTCAACTCTTCATAGTTTGATAGCTTCCTACACCAGACTTCATTTGGAGTATTAAATTTTATTGCAGATGAAGGAGATTTATTGATTAAGTGACAAGCAGTGGTAATAGCTTCTCCCCAGAAAGCTTTTGGGAGTTTTGCATCACCTAACATACATCTCACTCTCTCAAGGATGATTCTATTCATCCTCTTCGATTTTTTTGTGGGTTGAGAGGAACAATTATGTGCCTTGTGATACCCCTGGCTCTACAAAACTCATTGAACTCTTCTGGAAGATATTCAAGTCCATTATCAGTTCTTAGATGTTTCAATTTCTTTCTCCTTTTGTTTTCTGTCAGAATAAACCATTATTTGAACTTGGCAAATGCTTCACTCTTGTGTTTAAGTATAAACACCCATACCTTTCTACTATAATAATCTATTACTGTCATGAAATACTTTCTTCCACCATGAGTTTCAACTTTTGAAGGCCCCCAAATGTCAGAATGAATGTAATCCAGTGGCTCATTTGTATTATGCATTCCAGTTCCATATGAATGCTTTTTACCCTTCCCTAAAATACAATGATCACATAAGTCAAGCTTAATGGTTTGTGTGTTTCCAAACACACTTTCTTGGATAGTTCAACCATTCCTTTCCCTCCTATGTGGCCTAATATTTTATGCTATAACAGAGCATCTGTGGCATTCATAACATAATCTACTGTAGCTGCTAATGAACTTCCAATCAGTATATATAATCCATTAACTTTCTTTCCCTTCATCACTATTTTTCCATCTGTAGTAACATATATAATCCATTTTATGTTTTGAATTCACATCCACTTGCATTCAAAGATCATAGTGAAATTAAGTTTCTCTTTAATGCAGGTACATACCTCACCTTGGTGATTAGTCTCTGCACTCCATCATGCATCATGATTCTGAGAGAGCTTATTCCCCGTACAAATTATTCGTTTCGGACTGAATGTTCTCACCGACAACATCATCATCATAAGAAAAAGGGGCACAACCAGCAGAGCCATCTATGCCACGAGTAACATTCCTAAAAGTTTCAGCATCCCCTAAATCAACAACAAATTCTTCGGATGCGTTTCTATCAACCCGGACCACTTGTGATTCAATCAGCGGAGTTGAACTGGGGCCGCCAATGTATCTCGTGGAATTGCCCAAGAATTGGGAGTGGTGACACGTCGGTTTCTAACCTAGTGTTCCGCAAGTGTACGGATGTAGGTGTAGTAACGATTATCAAGGTCGATCCCACAAGGAATAGTTTTAGGTAGTTTGATACCCTAATACTCTAGGAATGTCCTAACTAGATTCTAAGTTGCAAAGGTTGATTTTAACACGACTTAAGGAATTTAACTAATACTTGACAAACAAAGAGAATTAACAATCACTGAGAAAAGGTATCCTAGGGCTTCCATTTCAGGATATTAATTCAATGTTGAATATAATTAACCTATAAATTTACCAATTCTAATGTTTATTAGGCGGCACGACAATAATCTAATCCTTCTCTCGAAGCGATTAAACCGTTGATTAATTAAGCTAATTACCCTCTCGAGTCAATTAAACCTAATAACTCTCAAACGATCCTAAGCCACGGCCTACACAGTTATAGACAACTGCGCTCTATGTTCTAAGTCTGATAACGATTCCCTCCTCTCGAAGCGGAATTGCTAAACTAAATTACTAAATCTAGGTGATCAAGCTAAATTCAGTTTTAAGCACAAACATAGAGATAAACACATAAAGAAAGGAATAAATAGATTAAATCATAATCAAACCATTGTCATAAAAATCCCTACTTTCTAACCCTAGGACACGAATAGCTTAGCTACTCATGCCTAGTAATAATCCAATACAAATTCTAATAAAAACATTGTAAAGAATTAAAACTAAGAAAAGAATAATTAAACCCGGATGAATCCGTCTCGATGATCTTCGTCTTCCTTGTCCTCCAAGATTTCTTCTAGGTGGAATGATGTAATTGATGTTCTTCTGTGATTGATTATCTTTTTCCTAGAGCTTGGGGTCCTTTTTATAGAGTTGGGAACGAATCTTGGGGAAGATAGGATCAAAATCCTATTAAAATTAGGAAATTCTCGCAGAAAAACCCTTCTGACACGGCCGTGTTGGCCTTGCGACGCGGCCGCGTCCGCTTTTCCCGGGCAGATTTTTAGGTCTGACTTCCAAGCCATTTTTGAGGGTCTTCCGGTCGTTTTTGGGATTTGTCTATTTCAGACAAAGTTGTATCCCTTTGAATCAGCTTTCTAACGCCACCAATTTTACCTCAATCGGAGTTGTAAATCTCAAGATATGGCCAAAATACTAGAGGTATGTCAAGCTGACAGAAAACTTCACTTTCGGGACACATTCTGACGCGGCCGTGTTGGTTGGCAGTGCGTTTTTACATGTTCTAGGCCACTTTTGACACGTCCGTGTCCATATTTGACGCGGCCGTGTTGGCCCTTTACTCCTTTAACTCCCTTTTTCATCCGTTTTAACCCTATTTGCCTTCTTTCTTCTTCGAACTTCATCCAAATGGAATAAAAATACCTAATTAACTTCAAAACAAGTCAAAACACGTCAAATGACCCAAATATTATAAATATAAATAAGTGCCGGTCAAATATGCACATATATACTATAAAATATGATCCTAAATCGACCTAAATACATGCATAAGTAACGTGTTATCAAGTGGAAAGTGTAGCAACCGCCGTATCAAGAATGACCAGTAGATTCAACATAATTACCGCTAAACCCTCCAACACCACATACATCTCTCCAGCCAACAATTGCCTTTAAGGTAACGTATATAACAGGGTCCTCATTCGATGCCAAGAGATACTGTACATTAATGTCATTCTTCAGCTTCAACTTAACAATTCTACTGCCATTGTCGTCAAGTGAACATAAGACGTAAAGAACTTCATTCGTATCAGATTGGACGATTGACTGGATGCGCTTTAGCATGCTCATATAACTTATACCGCCCGAGGACACTGGCAGCACTTCCTCTACACCTTCCTTATATTCAAGATTTTCCCAATGCCCACCGAAGCAAACAACTATCCGTTTCCAGCTCATCTATTTCAAAGGATATTTGTGACAAAAATTAATTATTTTAGGTAATGTGAACCAAGGTACTACTTGATATATTTTAGAAAATAAAATCTTATCTAAAGGTTTATGCTATAATTATTATTACACAATGTATATGATCACGTGTACACATAATCAACATATGCAAAATCACGTGTAACTCTCGTGTTAACGCTCGTGTACAGAAAATCTCGTGTAACTTGTAACTAACATGTAAGTCTCTTGAAACTCTCATGTGGCCCTCCTGTAACTCTCGTGTAAATCTCGTGTAACACTGGTGTACAGAAAATCTCGTGTAACTTGTAACTACCATGTAAGTCTCTTCAAACTCTCATGTGGCTCTCCTGTAACTCTCGTGTAAATCTCATGTAACACTGGTGTATAGAAAATCTCGTGTAACTTGTAACTACCATGTAAGTATCTTGAAGCTCTCATGTGGCTCTCCTGTAACTCTCGTGTAAATCTCGTGTAACACTCGTGTACAGAAAATCTCGTGTATAGAAAATCTCGTGTAACTTGTAACTACCATGTAATTCTCTTGAAACTCTCATGTGGCCCTCCTGTAACTCTCGTGTTAATCTCGTGTAACACTCATGTACAGATAAATCTCGTGTAACTTGTAACTACTGTGTAAGTCTCTTGAAACTCTCATGTGTAACTTGTAAAGTGTTCATTAAAAATCTAATAACGTGTAAATCTCCCGTAATTCTCATGTAACCCTCGTGTACAAAATTTTCCATGTAACTTGTGCTGTGTTCATTAAAATTCCAATATAACTATCGTGTAGGTCTCGTTTAAGTCTCGTGTAACTCTTGTGTACAGAAAATCTCGTGTAACTTGTAATGTGTTCATTAAAATTCTAATATCGTTTAAGCCTTGTGTAACCCTTGTGTAACACTCATGTAAACCTCGTGTAAAACTCATGTACAAAAAACCTTTGGTAACTTGTATTGTGTTATGAAATTTATAACTCCCGTGTAACTCTCGTGTAAGCTGTATTTCTCGTGTAACCTGTAATCCTCATAGTAGAGCTTGTGGAATTTAAAAAAAAAATGGTTGTATACAATGGTAGACGATATGAAGCAAAATACGTACCTGCGAAGTAGAAACTGTATACGAATAGTGGAATCGATCCTGAATCCAAGTGCTGCAAAGCTTCGAAGATGCAAATTATTTGAGAGCTATGATGTGAGAGTGGTGAGGGGGGTGACAAAGAAGAGTGAAATGGGGTAAGCGAGATTACTTTAATGCAGGGGTAACTTGGTGATTTCACAATAATGTGGGCATATTGTAAGTAAAAAAGTTAAGTGAGTAAAAGAAATGGTAACAATGCCTTGACAGAGGCACTGTACCTGACTCCCCTCAACTTTGCGATTATTGATTATTTTGTCTTTTCTGGCCTGATGGACAACGACATATTTAAATTTCGTGCTCACTACAACTGGTACCATTTTTCTAGCAAAATTGTGTAGTTTAGATTTTCCTTGATTAGGCTATCATGTCCTTTCATATATGTATATTCTTTTTATTCATTAAATGTTTAGCCTGTTGTTATTATTATTATTAATTTTTTTTTCTTTTTAACTTTGTGTTGGATTTTCTTTTATGAACTCACACCATCTTATTACAAAATCGCCATATGAAGGATAAAATTTCTGCTCCAACTATAATCACATAACTTAATTTTCTAATTTAACATCTGATTAGATATAGATGCACGGAGCAACTTAATGAATTTAAAAATATTGTTGAGATACTTTTGGCTGTAGTAAAATGGTTGGAGTAGTGGTTGTGAAAGTAAAAAGGTGGTATTTGTTTGGGTGGTTATAGAAGTGGTTGTTGTGCTAGATATATTAATTAATTGGATTAAATATTTAAAATCAACCTGAACTATGCGAGTTTTGACACTTAAGTACCAAAACTTTTTTTTTTCACCGATTGCACTTCGAAGTATACGAGTCGATAAGTTGCAACCTCTGGTCCTTTTTTCCGGCCAAAATAAATACACGTGACCCACACGTGCTTAATTGGGGTTCAGGTGATATTCTAAAAAAACTGAAACTAAACACTAGGACCAAAACATAATTACACCTAAACCTAATTTTTACCTAACTTACCACTCCGTAAAAATTGTGACATTTAACCCTCCAAGCATCTCCCCCATTTCGAAACCCTTACCCCGATCAGTTTTCCAGCCACCCCTCCGTCCATCGTCTTCATCTGGTGCGCGATCTCAGATAATGGTGTGGGCTGTTAGAGACACGAAATGGTGCAAGCTTCGCAAAGATCAACCGACACCTGACTATTGTAAGCTTCTTTTCGTTTTTTGTTTTTCATTTTTGCTCGATGTAGGCTATGTTCAAAATATTATCTAAGGCTGTTCTTTGTGAATTCTTGCTGTAATTTGTGGGATTCTGTTCAGAATGTGGGTTTTAGGCGAATTGGGTTTAGGGTTTAGTATACGAATCCTTAGGCAAAAAATTCTACAGCATTTGATATGTGCGCTCTAAAATTGACCAATTTTGTCTATAAATTGTACTGGTGTGGGACCATGTGCTTCGGTAATTTCGATTATTTGTGTTTTAAACCTGTTGTTTGTCTGATATTGTCTGTTGCAGCTTGATTAGGTGTATTTAATTTTTTTTCTAAGTGGGGCGTGTCTGCCCATATGTGCCATGAGTATTATTTAATGTTTCAGTCAGTACAAAATTATTAATTAGTGTAGGGTGTATTGGTTGTTGTGGCATTATTTTTCAAATGGGGCTAATTTATTGTTTTATTATTTGTATTGATGTGGGCCTGTGAGCCTTGAATTGGATTAGGTTTGCTGTTAGGAATTCAATAATGGATATTTAATGCCACTGTTCATGATTTTGTAGGTGACAATTCTAAAAAATTTACAATTAAGTTACATCATATTGGGGCATTTCATGACTCGGGTATGCTACGATATGTGGGCGTGAATATATCCCACATAGACCACTGTGACCCCGATGAAATGTCCCTACTGGAATTGAACGAATTGGTTAAAGAGATAGGGTTGGAAGGGGTAGAGAAATTGTACTTTAATAAGAAAGGCTCCAATAATTGTAGTTCGTTGTGGCCCATAGATAGTTATGTTGACGCAATGCTCTTGGGTGGGTTTGCGGGTCCTGATAGGTTAGTGGGTGTTTATGTAACTCATGTAAGGGTTAGTGGTCATGAAATGAATTCTGGGAAGGAAAACATAGGGGCTGATGGTATAAGGGAGAATACTAAGGAATTAGTCCTTTTTTATGGTGACAACAGGAATGAAACAAACTTCCCTCCGGATTTCACCAACAACGAGTACTTGGATGATAGCCTTAGTGATGAAAATGGGGGGAGTGCTGATGGGCAGTCTGTTGGTGAGGATTCCATATGTTTGGATTGGATGGTTGACAATGAATTTGATCTTTCTGATGATGATGACTTAGACTTCGAGGATAATGTAGATGAGGAGGCCGAATGGGGTGGGTTGAAGGGTAAAGAGGATAATACCGAAGTAGCAAGAACCCTAGAAAGTGCTCAACCCATAGGGGCAATCCAGTGTTCAAGGAACCAAGAAAGGGAATCAAAGAGCCTGGATTCTTTGTTAAACAGTGTTTTGAAGACATTGTCTTGTTCAGGAAGGCTTTACGACTCTATTCTATTCTTACAGGAAGAGAGCTACAGTTCACCATAAACCATGTTGATAAAGTCCGGGCTAAATGTAGCCACAAGAAGTGTCCCTGGATAATTATTGCTTCAAAAATGGGTAGTGAGAAAACAATTCAGGTGAATACTTTGTGTGACACACACAAATGTCCACGGGTCCAGCGGGTAAAACATGCTACTTTGAAGCTCATTGCCGACATCTACAGAAACAAGATCTATACCGATCCAAAGTGGCCCATTCATTCGATGATTTCCTGGATTAGCAATGATCTTAATATCGATGTTAGTCCATCTATCTGTTATAGGGCAAATAGGCTGGTGAAAAAAAAAAAAAGGAAGTATGTGTGAGGCCGAAGAATATGCAGTTTTGTGGTCATATGCGGAAGAAATGGTGAATACTAATCCAGGGACTACTGTGAAAATTAAGTGCAAGCAAACGCTACAAGGTTGTTTCTTCAAGAGGTTTTATATATGCTGGGGTGCTTTAAAGAAGGGATTTTTGGAGGGTTTCCGGCCCATGATCTTTCTCGATGGCTGTCATCTGAAAACAGCGGCTGGTGGTATTTTGCTTAGTGCGGTTGGTGTTTATGGGAACAACGGTGTATATCCCTTTGCGTATGCCGTCGTCGAAAAAGAAAAGAAGAAGACATGGTCATGGTTTATTAAACTTCTGATGGAGGTTTTAGGCCTTAAGAATCCAGTTGCATGGACTATTATGTCGGACAAGCAAAAGGGCCTCATAGATGCGGTAGACACACTTCTGAAAGGTTGGGAGCATCGTTTTTGTGTGACTCACTTATATCAGAATTTTAAACAGAATCATAGCCCTAAAAAACTGCTTGTGAAAGGCGGCTAGGGCGTCAAGAATGGTTGACTTTAATCGGGCAATGGGTGAAATAAGACAATTGGACAATGAGTCCTTTCAATGGCTAGCTGCGAAGCCACCGGCACATTGATCTAGGAGCCATTTCAGAACTGTTTGTCTTTGTGATAAAGTTGAGAACAACATATCCAAGAGCTTTAACGTTATGATCTTTAAAGCAAGGGTGAAACTAAAAATTTCCACGCTTGAGTCTATTAGGATTAATCTGATGAAACGTCTACACATTCGATGGGATAAAATCACAGCATATCATGGAGTTCTTTGTGCTATTATTGAGCAGACAATTAAGGAGCTGAAAAAACGAGCAATGGAGTTGGAACGGGGAGAACCAGTTCGAGATCGAGGGCACGCATGGAATCAGGTATCCAAACTGATTTAATGATCATTTTTCTGTTCTTATACAATTTGTCATCATATGAGCATATGGTACTGTTGAGATTTTAATAGTTATGCCTGCCACATGTTTGTCTTATTTATTCATTATCTCTTGGTCTATCATTAAATCAGGTATAAAGTGCACCTGAAGGAAAGGAGTTGTTCATGTAGGCACTGGGAACTAAGTGGCATACCATGTGCCCATGCGATATCCGTCATCTATTATCTGTCCGAGAAGCCTGAGGATTACGTCCACGAGTGTTACCATAAAGAGACATTTTTGAAATGCTACAACAGTTTGCTTGGTGCCTTGGACAGTTCGGATGCATGGCCTAGTACACCGTTGCCTCCTCTGTTGCCTCTGATTCCTCTGAAACTGTCGGGTAGGCCGAAACAGTACAAAGACAAACCTCGATATGATGAGCGGGCTTCAAAATCTAGATCAAAATCAGGGAAAGGGAAGAAAAAATCGAAGGAGGATGTACCCGTGAAAGTTTCGAGGAAAGGTGTGGTTATGACTTGTTCATTTGTCATATGCCCAACCATAATGCACGTGGATGTCCTTCCAAACCCAGTGCTACTAAATCTGCTTCCAAATCAAATGCTGGAAGGGACATCCCAGCAGCAGACCCTGATCGGGTCGTTAAGCCGAAAAAAAAGGTATTGCGTATTTTTAAAAAAAATTCCAGAAATTTATATTATTTTTGTTTTTTTTATGGATACATGTAAATCTATTTTGGCTGCCCAAAAACAAAGGTCACAGTACCAATTCCAGCCCGAAAAACTCTGCACCCACCACAAGGCAAAACAAAGGATGAAAAACCACGGTCGAAGCAAATCATATCCCTAATTCGCATCTGCATCAGTAAGTCTTCCGAACTTATAGTATTTATGTTCTTTGGGTTTAATCTGTATTTTGATGGATCAGTGTATGAACAGGTGTGGTTATGAACTGTTCAATAAGTCAGTTTTTTATCAGATTCTTGGAGTGTTTATAGGCTGTTATCAGTAGATGTATCGGCAGAATTAATCATTAATTATTTGAGTATCATGGAGTTTGATAATTATTTGGTGAGATTAGTTTGATATATTAGTGTGTTTATGTTGAATGTTTGGATATAATTTTTGGTAATTATTAGTCAGTTTATTTTTGTGTATCTATGCTCAATTTTTGAATAGATTATTGTTGTTCAATTATTTGGTCAGTTTAGTTTGATTCATTTGTGGGCAATTTTGAGTAGATTTTGGTCAGTTTAAATTTTTGTCAGTTTATGTTGATCTTTTTGAGGTTAAGTTGGTGGTTTTGATCATATTCTCGGAGTACGAATGGGGTGTATGTGAGTTGATTTATTGGCAACAACTGCGTTAATCATTCCGTAGATTAGTTTGATAATTATTTGATGACAATAGTGTGATAGATTTGAGTATTTATGATAAATGTTTAGTTAAACCTTTGGTAATTATTTGGTCAGTTGAGATTGTTGCTTTTAAAGTCAATTCCTACCAGTTTATTGTTATTATTTCTTGATGTTTGTGAGATGCTTTTCTGATCGAATTTGACTAGGTTATTGCAGTTAATGGTCTGTTTAGTTTGATGTTGTTGGGGTCAATTTTGACTTGATCATTGATATTTCTTTGGTCAGTTTAATGTGATGCTTTTGGCTCACTTTTGACAAGATTAATGCTATTAATGCTAGATGTTGGTCATTTTATTTTTTTGACAGATAAGACTGATCTCTTTGTGGTTACGAATCTTGTTTAGAATGAAGATTAAAAAGGGATAGATTACATGCTTGGCAAAAGCACTTTAACACAAAATATCTTGTTTGATGTGTGCGTAGGCCCCGGCTAATTCTCCTGTTACTCCGCCAAGAGTAACAAGGAGCCAAACTGAAAAGAGCCTCCAACAGCAGCAGGGAGGGGCTGCAGGAAGAAATGTTCCGAGCATTTCTAATGTGCGAACTCGTGTTCGCAATAACCCAAGGAACACTCAAGAGTCTGTCAATGCTTTGTCTAAGCCGACTGTTCCAGCTAGGCAAAAACTTCAGATGGGATCGTCGAATTGAGTTTCTTGGATGAGTATTAGATTCAATTGAACAGCTAATATATAACCATGTAATTTTTGTGCAATGGTTCTCCCCTAATAGGTTGCTTCTAAATCTCGAAAGAGTACTGCCAAAGTCTGAAAAACAGATAAGAATGCATCTCCGTTTGTTGATCCCAAAACCACACAAAAGTTAACATCTGGGACTAAGTCAGTTGCGCTGGTTAGGCAGAAATTGCAGGTCAGGTTCTCTTGATTTTGCAAAAAAAAAAATCTTACAATCAGATGATCTACATTTCTAAATTAAACTCATAAATTGATTTGTGTAACAGGTTAGAAAAAGGGCATCCCCAAGAGACTCCCTCGCACTACCGGGCGAGATTATTGACAAACCAATCCCAGACATTTCGTACGTCCGGAGTTGGAACAACGAAGCAACCCGATAACTGGTGAAGTCAGGTTCTCCACAAAACAAAATCAAGACAATGCCAAGATGTTCATATGAGATGATACACCACCGGAGTGGGCTGTGATGTAGCAGTTGGGAAAGCTGTAGCTTTTGTTAGGTTATTGACAATTGTTTTTGTTAAAGTAAAGTCTTTGGAACTCATATGTCTTTTGGCAGCAACTTCTAAGAAGTTTTTACACAAATATGGTCTTTTTGAGGTGGCGCCTCAGTTATAAAAATCTCCGACTAGCTCCGATTAATCCCCGCTTAAGCGCTGGGCTCCCATTAGCCGCCTACGTTTATTTCCCAATTCTTAGCCGCCTAACTACGTCTATGCCCCGATCCACCGCCTAACTAACGCCTAGCGACTTTTACGACCTTGGGTGGCACATGTGCTGCTTTTTTGATAATTGTCAATACCAAACAATGAGCATTATGCTACTTTAGTTCTAAAGTCATGTAATGACTAAAGCTGATTTCTGTTTTTAGAATGTCAAGTGCATCTTAGTTTAAATGTTCTTTCTCCCTTTAATACATGTTTCTGGTGTTTGGCTTGATCGGAAGGAAAACTTATAATTACATCCAACCAATTTAATTTTCAAATCTCATATTACGCTTTACATTGTGAATTTGGAAAACACAACCAAACATAAACTGAAGAGCTTGCATAGCTAGCATAAATCAATTCCTTTGTTAAGTGTACCAACAGTTTCTGATTAACAGATCAATTCCAAATGGGTAAAAAAATTCTGCTTAACACAAGAATTCTTCCTTCACCTAAACATATCAACTCATTTGTTAAGTGTTACAAATATTCTGATTAACAATGACGGCGACCAATACATCTTAAAATCATTGCCTACAATACATGGAAACTATACTAAGGCCATGAACAACCATAAACGGGACTAGAAACCATAGATTAACATGCACGAAAAGTATGCTCACAAAAATAACCACAAACCAAATCCATTGCCACAGATTATTCTAGCGACACGGATTACGGACCCGATTCTTCACTTCAAAATAGCGATTACAATGGCCACCAAAGTTATAATCCACAATACCCTATTTTATTTTTTGGCCCGTGTCAGCTTGATTTCAAGGTTTCTTATTCTGGCCGCTAGAGCTGCGTTACCCAATCTACGGATGTCTGCTTCAAGGTTGTTTACGCGCCGCAGCAGATCGGAAATAATTTGCCGCGAATGATCGCACATTGGCGGATCTAACCATTCCCAAAACTGGAAACCATTTTCAAGTTGTCCGAATAAACAAAAATTCAATTAAACTGGTACGACAATACAAATTGGAAAACATTTGCAAAATCCGTCTTTTTTTTTCTTTGCAAGCTCGAAATATAATTTCGCAACTAATAATTAGCGACGAAATTTTACCGCAACATTAGCGACGAAATATAATTTTCATAGCTAATATATTTATTATTATTATTTTATAATTTTATGAATTAGCGATAAAATATTATAATTGCACTGCAAAATTGGCGGCGGAATAAAATATTTACAGCTAATATATATTTTTTCATATTATTTATAAGTTTTATTATCAGCGACGAACTTATTTGTTTTGCCGCTAATATTTGCAGCAATGTACTAACTTTCTTCGCAAACAAAATTAGCGACGATCTTGGCGGCGAGTTTTTTTTGGTCGCTAACTCGGGTTAGCGACGAAAATTTTCGCCACTAAAAATGCATTTTCTTGTAGTGTTTGGTCCAAATCCAAACAAACATAGCCTTATAGCATACACACTAATTTATAGATTGAGAAAAAAGAATCTACATTTGAATTATACTATTATTACAAAGATGCTCCCTATTGTGATGAAGATAAATTAATGGGTCAACTGTCGATGTATAAATATCTTAGCCCAAAATTATACATGGGATAATAAATTACAAGGTCATTCTATAATACATAACATTAATACAACTATACGTAACAATCATTGGATCTTCACCTTTTAATCTTGACCCTTAAATTAAGATACCAGTAATCTGCTAAATTGGTCACCAAACTTCAGCCAATAAATTGTTGACCTATTACAGATTGATGCCATTTCAATTATTTTTCATTGATTTGACTTTTTAAACTTTTTTTAAATTTAAATTTTTGCTCTTTTGTCCTTTTTTTCTTTTCGATTTCCTAGGCGACCCCATTTTATCATTTTCATGTTCTTTTTTTTTTTCTCTTTTTCCTTGCCTTATTTATTTATAGCTAAACCTCATACACACACACATATATATATATATATATAAAAAAAGAGATGAGAGGTACAAATCAAAATAGATAAATTTAGCATAAATAAATATAATATTCTTACAAAATTAAATAAAACCATTCACAATTTGTATATATAAATAATTGAATTTACATAATTTATGGTGATTATAATATCTCTTGGGGGAAAAAAACAAATAAGAAAAGTTTTAGAAGAAAAAAGAAAGAAGAATTCCATAAAAATCGAAGACCCCTAATTTGGAAAAAAAATTAGAATCAACAATTTTTCTATAATTTTTATTCTTTTGTTCCGGAAACTTTCTATTTATTTTCTAAACAAAATTTTGTCGGTTTAGGGATTTTTTTTTCTATTTAAAATTTCTTTTCTTTTGCATTGGCAATTTTTTCATCTATTTGAAGGAATTTCTTTTATTTAAAACTTCTTCTTTTTTCCTGCAATTTTTCTTTTTGCTTTCACAATTTTTTCTTAATTCATCTGTTTTCTATTTTCTAATAATATTTTAGTTCTTGTTCTTCTTTTTAAATTTTATTTGATTTTTTTTTTGGAATATATTTTTTAGAATTTTCCTTTCCTTAATTTTTTATATGGTCTAGTGATTTGGAAAAGTTTGTCCTAGTACCTTTAAAGAAAAGAAGGAAAAAAATAACTAGAAGTAAAAATGGTCTGAAAAAGAAAATGGGCAAGGGAAGCAATGGGTCTAGTTTGTTGAATAATAAATAGAATTTGCTTATTATTACCCGCTATAATAAGTAAAATTGTAGTTGTACAAATGCAATGATTATATTTTAGAATTACCCTAAAATTACATTTTCTTAGCTACATTTTATTAGATGTCAAGTCATGGGAGCGGGACTGACTATATTTGCCAAGAAAGAAATGAAGCTGGTCCATCTTCCCAACAATTGAACTTTTTTCGGATAACAACATTTATCCCCATTTGCCTTATACAAGTAATGTCCAAAATGCAAGATTATCTATACTCTCAAACTTTTATTAGAAAAGGTCAAAGATGAAAAGTAATTTTGTTTTTCTCCGAAAACTGAAAGTCACACTATGACACGCAACTCTATTCTAAAGCTCCGGTTTTTTCTACATTACCCCTGACTATATATTATTGATCAGGAAATTACGCTAGTTGTACGGTATAATAGGAATACGAATAGTTCTTCGCAAAAACATATTATATTTATGCAGAAAGATTTTACTTGTTGAGAATAAATATATTATACTGAAAAAATATATGCATTTATGCTGAAATGTATTACTTGTTCTGAGTAAATGTATTACCTAATACATTTCTTCAAAATAAGTAACACATTTCAGTATAAATAGTGATACATTTTTATAGATCGATCAAAATCCATGGAAAGAGAAATGCTATCCCACTCGGATCAAGACATAACTTTTACTTGTTCAAATAACAATTAAGGTGAAGCGGGGTCAGGAATGACGAATCTCTTTAAACGGATCTATTTTGCAAGTTTGTTATAACGGGTAGCTCCAACACAGGATTGGACTAGTGACATATACAATACTTGAATTTTCAATGTAAATGCTACATAATTGGTTCTCATCTTTCAGAGACTACGAATACAATAGAATTACCCTGAAAATGATCATTTTATGGTTATTGAGAACGAATCAAATCAGATGATGTGTTTAACTAAACTTATTTAAAATATCCTATAAGATGTTTTTAGAGCTTATAAGAAGTTAATTCTTATTTCACAATAAGTTGTTAGTGTTTGGTATAATAAGAAGATAGAGCTTACAAGATATTAGTTATGGTATCTTTGTAATTAAAATAATAAAAATTGAAGTAGTGGATCAAAATAAGATCTTATTTGAGAAATAAGTTGGATCTCACTTACTTTTTTGAGAACAACGTTCAAGCTCTAACAAGTTATTTTGAATTAAATAAGATCTTATTTAGAAAAATATTGTCAAACATTTTGAATGACCTTATAAATTCTTTAATATTTTATAAGATGTTATGGATATCGTATAAACTCACCATACACCCTCTTAATTCGGACCGTTTCGAATTTAAGATGTATACACTTGATGTACATGAAAATTAATGCAAAATTAAATGTTAATATTATTTTAATTGACATTATCATTAAATGATGTATACCACATTTCTATGTCTCTTGAAAAGAAAAACAATTTAAATAATAATAAATAAATAAATAAATAAGAAGAATTATTTTAGACAGGTAGTTAGTTGAACGTTGAAACTTGAAAGCGCAATCCATAAATTTAGTATGTCTCTTGATGCGGAATTATACATTTAGAGACAGAAAATATATAATAATAAAAATATTATATACATACAATGGTGCTCTATTCATGGTGTGTTAGTTCTAATATACATATATTTTTTTTTAAAAAAAAATTATTTAAAATTTAGGGAAAAGATCACACATAAGCTACTCATGGATCCATACACATTCAATGCATACGAACATTCTCTAAAACTCTAAAACAGTGTGTCAATATATAATAAGTGTATAATATGAAGCAATATATAATCAATGATCATGTATTATTGGTGTAATTGTATTGAAGATGTTACACATATCGTTTTAAACGATCCAAACTTATGTTCCGTGGTAGGTAGGAAAATATTTTCGTGTATACATAATTAAAGTATGTCTCTTGCGCTTCAGTGTAATTAGGATGATGAACAATTTTTTTTCATAAAAATGTATTAAAATTTATGCTTAAAAGTAATAATTGTCCTGAGAAAATGAATCATGCTGAAAAATATTAGCTATGTCGCTTGTGTTTGGAATAAACCCAAAAAAGTTGACCCAAACCCCAACCCCATATTTGTATGATCGGTTCCCCCAAGCTCCACAACCCCTTATACTTTAATTAATCAATAACAATTCTCAATATACTTTAATCATTAAATCAATCATCAACTAACAACATCTTACACCTATCATCTTTTACAATTAATTAATATATTAAACGCTACAATCACTTCCACAATGACTCAAACAACCAATCAAATAGCAACCTCTTACACATATCACGTGATCTTTTATAATTAATTAATATATCCAACACTACAATCACTTACACAACCACTGAAACAAATACTATATTTTCACTTCCTCAATCACTTACCCCAACGACTTTACTACAACAAAAGTGTCCCACCCCCAACCTAAGCAAACATAGACTTTGTGTTTATATTTAAATGTATTATTTGTTCTAGGTAAATATATTATAATACATTTACCTAGTGTTGAGTAATATCTTTTAGTATAAATAGTTATATTTTAGTTGAATTTTACTGTACACATGGACGGAACCAAAAATTTTAGTTAAAGAGGACGATATAATTTTTTTTTAATAATATTGAATTTTAATTTCTTATCTACATGAATTAATTGATGTATTTAGAAATTGAGGAAGGAGAGATAAGACTTCAAAATTCTTTGAAAAACATAATTTAAATTTCTTTTAATATTTTAATATTACATATATATACTTTCTAATTTTTTTTGGAAATTTGAGGGGCGGTCGACCCTTGGTTCAGTCCCCGACTGTACACTAGTATATAAGATACTTTGCCCATAATTTTTATTAACTATATATGATTAGTCAAAATCCTTCCCATAAATACAGAGAGGAGGTTGTGATAAATTAGAAACACGTTTATTGAATAATTCATCCGCACCGCTCAATCTCCATAAGTATGACTTATTCACTCTGTCCGCTTCCAGCTCGCTCTCTCTCTCTCTCTCTCCTCTTTCTCTCTCTTCACTCTCTCTATAAACAGACCACCAGAGTATTTTTCAGTCTTACAGACAGACTACAATGCAAATGCAGGCTCTAACATTCTCTCACGGCCCCTCTCCGACCACGTGGAGGCTATTTCCAGCCACCTCCGCCGCCATTTGCGGCAGGAGCTGGAGCTCCGCCGTCACATTCCGCCGCCGCACAGTCCAATGCAGTGCTTCCAATTCTCTAGGTCAGCTTCATTTAGTCTAAACTACTGCGTTTTGATGTTGCATGTCTGGTTTGCTTAATTGGTTAGCTGTATCAAATGTTCGTGTATACATAATTTCCAGATAGATCATTGATTTATTTATTTAGAATGAGAAGAAATTGGAACGGATTGTTAGTTCAGTATTTTTCGCTTTGAAATCTCCGCCTATTTTTCTGCACCAAATGCTGCATTCTCAATTTCTGGCGTTGCATGTCGTTAATGGAGGAGGAAGAAAAATGTAAATTTTTGTGTTCAGGTAATCTGTTCTGAGTAGATCATTAATTTGTTTGTGTAGAGTTGTGAAGACATTCAAATGAATTTAATTTCTATGGATCGTTGATTTATTTATGTGGAGTTGGCAAGACATTTAAATGAATTCAATTTTCAGTACAGAATTTTCCTTTTCTCTTTTTTGTTTTTCTGTTTTTGTTTTTGGCAGCTGAATATTATTGAGGAAATATTATTTATTACTCCATTTATTGAAATTTTTATTTTTTCATTTTGGCGAGTTTTTGGATGATGCTGATAAGTTGGTGAAAATGCCATTTGTTTTTTGAAACTCTCAATCACAGTGGTGGATGAGAAGAGATTCCTTGAAGCATCAGAGAAAGGAAATTTAATTCCGTTATGCGAGTGCATATTCTCCGACCATTTGACGCCAGTGCTAGCTTATCGATGCTTGGTTAAGGAAGACGATAGAGAGGCCCCAAGCTTTCTCTTTGAATCTGTCGAGCCTGGTCACCGTCAATCAAGTGTTGTAAGAAGAAAAATTTCTACCATTTTCTTTTTCTCATTCGAAGTATACTTGTACATGCTAGATGTACGATGAGTGATAGATTTATTCTCGTAAGTTTTGTTACTATTTGTAGGGTCGTTACAGTGTGGTTGGCTCACATCCGACAATGGAGGTTTTGGCGAAAGAGAATAAGGTTACCATATTGGATCATGAATCTGGAACAATAACCGAGAAGTTGGTCGAGGATCCAATGACAATTCCGAGGAGCATGTCGGAAGGCTGGAGGCCCCAACTAATCCAAGACCTTCCAGATGCATTTTGTGGTGAGAATCTTGTATATATATTAGTTGTGTTCATACTTGCTGATGTTGACCAGTTTACGGCTTTTATTAGCTTCATGATTTTATATTTTGTCTAATAGTGTCCATCTTTTCATGAGCATGGTTTATGTTTGTTAAATCGTTCACATTGAAGTTGATTTAACCTTCACATCATGAACTTTCATTGTGATTTATGAAATATTCTGTTATATGGAGGCTAACTGAAACATTATAATTCTCATGAGAATTCAGATATGTAATGGATACTCCTAATTTGTCCAATGATAAGTGATCCTTTATCAAATTTCAACAATTATGTATATTTTCCTAATATGAGAATCTTATTTCCAAAACTATTCGATAGGTCTAAATTCTCAGATGCAACTTTAAAGCTAAATCTACAAAAATACCAAATACTTTTAGGCGTTTCAACTTGCTTTTAAGGTTACCATGTTGCGAAATTGATTGAATTTGAGGTACTTCCAATTTATACATCGACGACCCCTAAGAGGATCTGGTGTAGCCTAAGGGCACCTCTTTTTGTGCCTCACCTACCGCACTCGTCTATTCTTAGCAAGAATTTGGGGTTATTGAAAGATATATATCCTACATAATACTACCTCCTTCCCAGGTAGTTGTACAAACAGGTGTCTTTTTTGGTATGGGGGAGTTTATTTTATATTTATTGAAAAGGGAACTCTGGAATTGACTTGAAGCAAGTGCATTCTCCATGTGCTTTGATTGGCCTTAGGTATACAAGGGATTCATGTTCTCTTTGTCTGTTGTATTTTCTTTCCATCTATAAACTATAATAAAAAAATATATATCAAGGCACATGCATTAATTTTCTACCTTGTTTAATAGGTGGATGGGTTGGATTTTTCTCCTACGATACAATTCGCTATGTAGAGGCACGAAGGCTGCCTTTTGCAAGAGCACCAATCGATGATAGAAATCTGCCTGACATTCATCTTGGACTGTATGATGATGTCATCATTTTCGATCATGTCGAGAAGGTACAATTGGCCTACCAAAACTGAGTGTGCTGTAATTTGTATGTAGGTTTATTATAATTTCAATCGCCTCCTACTTTTTTATGTCGGAGAGCAATCATTGTATACGGATATCGCAGCTTACATTTGTTTGTTTTGTGGCTTCTATTGACCACGTGTCCCATTCTTGGTTACTGGGACCATGAATGAGATAAAACTTTGATTTTTTTTCTCAGAAAGCGTATGTCATTCACTGGGTGCGGTTAGATCAGTACTTATCTCCTAAAAAGGCATACGCTGATGGTATGGAGCGCTTGAATAACTTGGTTTCTAAAGTTCAGCACATTAACACGTAAGTTTGCTTTTATAATTCCTTCATCATGAAAATGTGAATAATGTTGTATATATGCTATGTAACGATTCGACTCCATTTCTTAGTCCACGGCTACCCCTGGCACATATTGATTTGTCGACTCGTGATTTCGGACCTTCTCTAAACAAGAGTAACATGACAAAGGAGGAATACATGAAGGCTGTTTTACAAGCGAAAGACCATATTTTAGCTGGAGATATCTTTCAGATTGTTTTAAGTCAACGCTTTGAGAAAAGGACATTTGCCGACCCGTTTGAAATATACAGAGCTTTGAGAGTCGTGAATCCGAGTCCTTATATGTCCTACTTGCAGGTAGTTCATTCCTTTGGGTTGTTGGGTGTTTTCTTCTTCTTTTTCTTTCCTTAAACAGTTGTGACCGAGTTGAGATATTGTTATTTTGCTTCATTATCAGGCTAGAGGTTGTATTCTGGTTGCTTCAAGCCCAGAAATTCTTACCCGTGTGACCAAGGTAAACTCATAATTTCTCGTTTCAATGGTGTGCTCGTTTTGCATGGGAAATTAAAGCAGCTAATGTGTGAGGTGGAAAAGTGCTGAATATATTTGCATATTTTACTGTAATTGACAGAATAAGGTTGTTAATCGACCCTTGGCCGGGACAGATAGAAGGGGTAGGACACCCCTTGAGGATGAGATGATAGAGAAGGCGCTGCTAAAAGATGAAAAGCAATGTGCCGAACATATAATGTTGGTTGATTTGGGCAGGAACGACGTTGCAAAGGTGTCTTCATTACATATATTACTCTGCTTTGACAGTCTTAACCATATTGCAATCTTGTGGAAATCTTGTAGAGTGTTTCTGGGACTTACTAAGATGATTCTTTACTTATCCAACCAACGCTTGATACAGGTCTCAAGAGCGGGTTCTGTCAAAGTGGAAAAGCTCATGAATATTGAACGGTATTCCCATGTGATGCACATCAGCTCTACAGTAAGATGTTTTCTTAGCTGACATTTGAATTGCCTTGTCAGAAGCTATTTGCTATCTTGACGTATTTATTTGCAACTTCTTAATCTATATTTGTTTGCAGTTTCGATGGAGAAATTGTGCTTTCTCTTACCTTCTTGTGATGGAAGTTCATCTATTACCTCTAATTTTCTTTTAGAAATAGCAATAATTTTGACTTTCACCTTCTTTCGTAGTAGTATTAAAGTTAGTTCATACTGATCCCACTGCACAATCTGAAGCTTGCCTTCACCACTTTACATTTCACGGTAAATGATGCTTTAGGTAACGGGGGAGTTGCTTGATAATCTTACGGGATGGGATGCATTGCGTGCCGCATTGCCTGTTGGAACAGTTAGCGGAGCACCAAAGGTAAAGATTTTGCTCCTCCCAGTACCATGTAGCTGTATAAATTGTCTTACGTTGATCCTTAGAAAACTTCTTGCTTGTTTTGATGTAAGAAATAGTCTATTAAGTGAATATGAACATCAAGATAGAAAACAAGTAAATCATTTCCTCATCGTGCTAACAATAATCATCTATGCTATCCTACATAGTTGTCGTTTTACACTTTGTAGGAAAAGCTACGAACTTCTAGAATGGATGAATACACCCCAGTGTAATCTCTCTCCCCCTCCCTCAATCTACTCTTTTTCTCTAAAAAAAATCATTTCTTCCCCTACAATTTTCCATTAATTAAGGTAATGAGAAAATAGATTATTTTAGGAAGATTAGAGGTGGCAATTCGGCCCGGCCACCCTATTGGACCAAGACCATATGTTGGGCCCCATGGTCCAGCGGGCCTAGGTTTTTATGGCCCAGCCCATCTAAAATGTCGGGCGGGCTGGGCCAGCCCATCAGACCGGGCTGATTTTTCGGCTCTAGTTGCGATGAATCCAGGGATAAGATAATACTGAGAAAAATGGTTTTTTACTAGAATGATGTGATTTTCACCAATACGTCAACTATTTAGAATCGGAGGGATCACGATTGTATGTTCTTATTCTTCTACCCCTTAATAATTCAGGTGAAGGCTATGGAGTTGATCGATCAATTAGAGCGCACAAGACGGGGACCATACAGTGGTGGCTTCGGAGGAATCTCGTTTTTGGGTGATATGGACATAGCATTGGCTCTGCGAACTATAGTATTTCCAACTGGGGTACGCTTCGACACAATGTATTCGTACAAGGATGGCAACAAGCGTCACGAATGGATAGCACATGTACAAACCGGTGCTGGCATTGTTGCCGATAGTCGTCCAGAGGACGAGCACATCGAGTGTGAACGCAAAGCGGCTGGTCTTGCCCGGGCTATAGACTTGGCAGAGAGCGCGTTCGTGAACCCGGGTCGTCAGGAGGCGGTGAAGATGGATGTTGCTCCCCAGTTGGAGTTTGCACTAAAGAATTAGGACAATAGAGAGTGGAGTTGTGGGCAAGTATGTTGATAAATATGCCCATTATTTGATGCGGGCAATATATTTCCAACATATGCTCATCTTTGCATGGGTTTGGGTTTTATAAATAAAATGGGGTTGGTGTTTAATGCTGGAATTTCAAACTTCTTTTATATTTTGAGAAAAAAAAGTGTGTTCAGTCTAACTTGTTTTTTAAGTTTGCTTCTAATACATATAGGTTGTGAGGAGCATTAGGTGGAAATATGGAGCTATAAGATGTTTCAAAGTATTTGTTTATTTCCTAAAGGAAAAAAATAGAGGAATTGTTCGCAGTTTGTTTGAAATATGATTTTTGTTCAACGTAAGGCCGCCAATTTTTTTTTAACGCAGCTCGGTTTTTAATGTCTCCAATCCTCCATGCTACCCCTTCTTCAAACATCTCTCTTGCCGTGCACAGGCTGCACCATACATAGCTTGGCTGATAACCGATGCTTGCCGTTTCAATATCCCCATGTGGAAAGTACTTGGCTTTGAAAATGCGAGAAGCGAGGGAGTTAGGATTTTGACGGAGCCTCTACACCTATTTAGCTAACATGGCTAAATTGAAAATTTTGAGTTCTCGAAAACCCATGCCTCCGTCTGCTTTACTTCGAGTCATTTTCACCCATGAGACCCAATGCACTTTCCTTTCGCCCTTATCATAACCCCACCAATCTCATAATAGCTCGCTCAATCTCCTTACACACTCCTTCCGGAAATAAAAAGCAACTCATATAATACGTCGGAATAGCTTGAATCACAGCTTTTAGCATTATTTCCTTTCCTCCTTTACTAAGGTACTTCTCTTTCCACCCCTTCATTTTGGCCAAAATCCGCTCCATCACTCTTGCAAAAATCTGCCTCTTCAATTGCCCAACCACGGTCGGCAAACCTAAATATTTTTCGTGTTTTGGCACTTGCCGTACCCCCAGTCCCAAACTTATTTCATCCCGTCGGCCTTCATCCACATTCGCACCGGTGGTAAGTTCGGATTTCTCCAGATTTATTTTTTGCCCCAATGCTGCTTCATATCTTCGGAGGATCCCGGAAATCACGCCTGCTTCTTCATTTGTCGCCTGGAAAAACAGTATGCTGTTGTCAGCACATAAAATATGTGATATTGCTGGTGCCGACTAGCCACTTTTATGCCATGCAATGCTTAGGGGATCCATTTAGTAACAAAGCACATGTAACAGTCGTAACACATCGCATTACTAAATTAACAAAATCAGACTCAAACATCAGTTTAATCATAATCTCATGTAAGAACTTCCACTCTACTCTATCGTAGGCCTTGCTCATATCTAACTTTAGAGCAACAAAACCAATTCTCCTAGTCCTACGTTTTTTCATAGAATGAAAGATCTCAAAGACCGTCGTTGCATTATCCCTTATTAATCTACCCGGGACAAAAACACTTTGAGAGTTCGAGACTATATGTGATAAAATAAGTTTGAGGCGATTTGCAATCACTTTTGTAATTATACAACATATTATGTTACAGAGGCTTATAGGGCGATATTCTTTAGGTGTTACAGGGAATTTCACTTTTGGGATAAGTACAATATATGTAAGATTCAGATAGGTGGGATTACGACCATTATTAAGAACATCAAGGGCAGTATGGACTACATCATGGCAAGTAATATTCTTAACTGTTGAAAGAAAAAGGGAGACAAACCGTCCGGTCCTGGCGCTTTTGATGGATGCATTTGGCGTAGTGCTTTATAAACCTCCTCTTGTGTATGCTGCGCATTCATTTCTGGTGTAACTCTTGTATCCACAGTATCCAGGACCACCTGAATGTCGGTCGGGGGTACGGATCGAAATAATTTCGAGTAATAGTTAACTAAGCACTGTTCTACTTCAATTTCACCCTCAAACCATCTGCCGCCCTCATCCCGAATCCTCTCAATCTTATTCCTCTGCCTTTGGTTACTAGCTTTTCTATGGAAAAAATTAGTATTTTTGTCCCCTTCATTCATCCACAAAACCCGAGACCTTTGGGTCCACATAATCTCTTCTTGCTTTAGTAAGTCATCCAGCTCCGTTTCTACCCTTTTCAATTCGGTCAAGTTTGCTAAAGTAGGAGGAGCTTTTTGTAGAGTACCATGCTTCTCCGAAAGCTGCTTTATTTTCAGAGATTGTTCCATAAAATTTTGTGCTGTAGATGCACTTTGCCATGCATCTTGTACCACTGCTTCAACATCCTCATGTGTCAACCACAACCTCTCGAACCGGAAAGGGTAGGATTTTTTTTCGTTTGCCCTTGGCACCATTCGGCAAAAGTATAGGTCTTATATCGAATTGAATCAATAAAGGATGGTGATCCGATTTGTAGCGGTCCAAGTGTAACACCCGAACATATGGATACAACACATTCCAGCTAGGATTTATGTGAGCCCGATCCAATCTTTCCATAATATTCTCGCCATCAGCCTGTCTGTACGTCCAGGTAAATCGATGTACCCCAGGAACCCCAAGTCCTCCAACAGACAATCTTCCACCACATATTGGAATTCATCCATTGAAGTGTTTGAACGAAAAGCTCCTCCAAATTTTTTCCCAGACCACATAATTTCATTAAAGTCGCCGTCGCACATCCAAGGAATAGATTCCCCAGGATTAATCTGACGAATTAAATCCAAAGTTCGCCATTTGTTTGTTTGTTTAGGCCATCTGTATACTCCAGAAAATAGCCACGTCCTATCCCACTGATCCCGCACTTCACAAGAGATATGATTATTACTAAAAGATTGAATTGTAACATCAGCCATATTTCGCCATATAAGGCAAAGACCGCCATTATGCGCTCTTCCTTGCCCCTAGCAATTAACAGTAAAACAACAACTATATCCATCTATTCTACGCACAATCCTTTGCATAAATATTATAAAATGTATATTATTAAAAAATAATAATACCCCCATACAATAATAATAAAATACAAAATTAATTTTAAAAAAATATCAACACCACCCCCTCTTCCCATTATCCCATCCCAATTCCTAACCCCCGCTCCATTTTACCTCCTCGCACCCATGGATCCCAAACCTTAACCCCTCTTATTTTGTATTCTTTTCCATTATCGAATATATAATTTTTAATTTCATTTCGTCGAAGTTGTATATAATGCAATCGAATCTTGAAACCACGATTTGACATGAAAGATATTGATGTTTCTGAAAATTAACTAAAGATTCATATTCTTCGCCTCCTAAGCTAGGGTTTAACATAAGTTCGAGACATTTTGAACGACAATCAACAATGATGGGGACAGTGGTTGAAAAATATCGGAATGAACAGTAGTATCATAATGTTGGATTTATGGTTCATCCAACAATGGCTTACAAGAATTCAATAGTCTATTACAACTCTCATAAGCTATTGAATACAAATTCTAAGATCTGATGTATGAACTGAAACAAAGATGCAGACCACCTTGATCGAACAACACATGAACAATTGACAACACTTTTTCTAATCATAGTATACCGCAAGTATACAATGCAACCGTAGCTAGTAGTAAGTAATGTCAATCCCACAAAGACTGTTTCCTATGTTCAATTTAGCACCCTAATCGTAATAGACCAACTCTATCTAGACTCTTGAATAAGGTGATTATGATGATTAACCTAAAACTAAGATGCATAAAATAAAGTAAATAAAATATATAAAGTACTTAAAAGGAAACAAACAAGTAATGACGAAGGAATAAATAAAACAAAACATGTATTCTAGGGTTCGATTTCAAATATAATTTCCTATGTGTGATTATCTTATTATTCTAGACATTTAGACCGAATTCAAGTGTTTATTAGGCGGCACTACTCTAGTTAGTCCTACTCTGGGACAAAGCTAATGTGTTGATCACGTACGAATAATTACCCTATCGGGCTAACTATCGCATACGCAACTCCAAAGAGACGTTAAAACCAATGCCTACATAGATATCTCACTCCTCTCGGATGACTATTGATACCTATGCTACATGTTATATGCCTATTAACAACCCTCCTCTCTCAGGTGTCGAGTTATTAAGCAATTAGAATATAATCAAGTGATCAGATTGATAAATTCATAAAATAAAAATACGCGTATAAGATAAATATAAAGTACGGAGTCTTGAATAAATAAAATAAATAAAAACATAGTTAATTGCAACCTACTTTCTAGTCATAGAATGCAAACTTGTTTAGCTACTCATATTCCTAATCAAAATCAAAGAATATTCATAGACAAACATTCTAAAGCAATAAATAAAAACAATAACGACTAAACCCGGAGTCTTCAATCTCGATCTTCTTCATTTTGCATTTCTTGCTCTTCGATTCAAGCCCCCAGGATTGATAAGATGTTTTATGATTAATTTCGAACTTGGGAATCCCTATTTATTAATTAGGAAGGATTGGGGTTCAAACGGTGATGAACGTGAAAAATACCATTTTTCTTGCATATTTCACGTCCATGTTTTTATGAGAAATGCGAGTGTTTATCATGTTTAAGTGCAAATAACTGTACTTTCATGTTGAATTTAATTTTTGATATGATTTGATGCACTTTTGGGTGTTTTTGAGTCATGCTATGAAGATTAGGAAAATCCGAGAGATCAAGAAGGTCATTTGCATCCATTTCCTCACCCCGGCCCCAAGCCAAGGCACAAATAGACCGAAATTGGGCTTTGTTCAGGCTCAAATTGAAGTTCTTCAAGTCACGAATAAAAATCGTGAAGGAGTCAAGATGAGAAAATCGGTGAAAAGGCCTCAAAACGGTAAAGAGACTCAAGGAAGTCGTTTGCACTCGATTCCCCATCCGGACCCATAAAACGAGTCACAAATGGGCCTAAATCAGACCCTATAAAAGACCAACTCAAAGATCTTCGAGTTATAAGCAAAATTCATGAAGGGGTCACGTCGAGAAGACGAGAGGAAGGCATCCAAAACAGCGACAAAAGATGAGGACGTGCAAAGAAGGGACAAAGGCAAGCTGAACCAGGCTGGTACCAGAGCCTGCTGCCAGCTGGTGGTCCGAAAATACAGGGAGAAACCCCCCCCCCCCCCCCCCCCCCCATTTTCTGCCTTTTCGCCGGCTGTCGACGGTTTGTGCTGGTCGGCCCTGTTTTCAGCATGCTATCTCATACGGACTCGGAATCAAGCGATTCAAGATGCAACGTGACCATGAAACAAAGATCTACAACTTTTGTGTTCGGATAGAGAGCTGATTTCGCACCTATTTTTCCAGAATTTGCGAGAATATCAAATTTTCACCCTTTTACCCTTACTAAAGGGTTTTTTTAGCAGATTTTAGGGTTGGGAGTCTATATATACTCCTCTCCCCTTTCATTTGTAACAATTAACACTAGCCTCCCATTGTAAAAACTTCCCCAAACACTCTTCTCTCTTTCTTCCCTTTCATTTTTGCAGATTTTTGTATAGTCTTATCTAGGGTTTTTCTTCCTTCTCTTCAAGGAGGAAGCCATCTTTGGAGGTGGACTCAAGGATTACTCGTGGGCTCGTGACACCCTTCAAGAATTTTGAAGTCCTACAAGGTTTCTTCAACATATTGAGCATTTCTTCCCCCTTCTCTTTTATTTTCGATTTTCTTGATTTGTTATTTGATGTTGTTAGTTTTTGTTTATGTATTGATGATTTATCAGTAGTTTCCTTGTTTCCTGGGGTTAGGGGTAGCCCAACCCTAGAATTGTGAATTTAGTATAATATGTGTTGATGTGAGTTTATTTGATGTTTGGAAATGACATTGTGGGATTGTATAGCTTATATCATAGGTTTCGCAAACCTAGGGTATATTAGTTCTCCTCGAGGGCCATGGGGGACGAAGGGAGAACCCGAATCACATATGTCGATCTCGATGGATGTCCTAGGACCTCGCTCCCTAGTCAATATTCATTTGGGATGGGGATTTAATGGTTAATTGAGTTACATAATTAGCTTGTCTTCGGTTAGTAATTCCATTGCCGGTCGTTAGTAATTGGAATTAGGGCTAATTGTTGTGTAATCAGTTGATTTGTTGATCCCTCTTGTTTGGATCACTTGGACTTCTAATTTGGTAACATGACTGTAACAACCTGATTTTTATAAAATAATTTAATCTAATTAAGTTGTTATAAATCAAATCGTGAGATTTTTATTTTTTATAAATAAAAGACAATTCATAAACAGACCGTTAAGAGAACCACATAACCATGCAATACTAAACTCTCTATAACATGTACCAGCAGAAATTAATATACCTTCTTTAAGTCCTAAACATGTATCTAACAGATTAATTTAAAACATGATTAATCATCAGTTTGTCATGTACGCAACGTTATGATGTGCTACGTTCACGACTGATGATGTGGACATATTAGAGTCAAATTCCTTATTCTTTTTTTAATTTTTTTTTAAAAATAATATTAAAATAAAATTGTAAAACATAAGAGCAAAGCTACACAAAATTCATTAGAGAAAACAAATTCAACCACTGAGCGCCACCACTGTCTGGTGACCACCACCACCACCAGGCGCCACGCTCTACGGTAACCACTTCCACTTGGCCAGTATACTCTCTCGTAACCACCATAATATTTGGGAAACTCAGGGAAACTAAATATTAACACTCTGTTACTACTGTTTCAACCTTCCGTTTATTATCAAAGAACAATAAATAAAATTTAAGGCCAAATCTTCGTTATTTTTTTCTAGAAAAGCTTGTTTGGTTGCATCTTTTCAGAATTGTCCAAAATATGGTCGAATTTTTCCGTTGCCGCAGTCGTTTATGAAGCTCAAAACACCGATTACCATTTTCTCAACATCAACGAGATTTGCCCAAGTTTATGTTTCTCTCTTCAAAAGCTTTTCGATCTGACCTATGTAATTTAGCTATTTAAATTTAAGCTTTTTGAAAATTATTCTATCACACGCCTTCGATTTTTTTTCCATTGCACGCCGATTTTAGAACTGTTGGTTGGATTATCGGAGAATACAACAAATTTATTTGAAGCTTGTTGGGTCTAGGAGACTGAAGGTGGGTTCTTTATTTTGCCTGCTTCTCTTTCCTTGGGGAAAAGTTTTAGTCCTTTAAAAAATGAAATTAAAATTAGATTAAAGCTGGAACATGTGACGGACACTTTTTGGTCCATGTCACACGTTGCGTATGAAGCGCGCATTATCTGACGCGCATTTGATCATTCCTGGATTAATCATATCATAAGTTCATATTGATCTCTAACCTAATAAATTCAAATATAAAGCATACGCAGCAGCGGAAACTTAATCTAACCCGTAATCACATGCTCACAATAAATTCTGTTTTTTAATATACTCGTAGCTAATAACTTTTGACCAGGGAATATTGCAATAAAAAAATAATAGATATATATTTATTATCATATAACTCATTGCACCAAACACTTCTAATAGTATGCAAACCGTTCAACATGAATATCCAAATTATCATAATATTCATAAATCTAATACCTATACTAACCATGCAACCAATCAATCAACTTAACAATAATTAAATTCATAACATAAGAAAGCATTCGATTCATTTCCCATAAATCTCCACCATAAGTGATTATTCTAATTCAATTAAAACTTAGCAATAATATTTATATCCTTACAAGCTAGTCAAATATAATTAATAAATAGTTTCATCTCATCAATTAACTACTCAACTTGCATTAATAGAAATAAGTTCAAATCATTATTCATTTTATGCTTTCAGCTTCGCTTCATACTCCACCGACTCGCTCTAAGTTAACCTGTAAGACTCAATAGTGGGTTGGGGTGAGCTTCCTTCAGCTCGTGGAAGATCACAATTTATGAAAATTAAATAAATAATTGAAAGCATAAAATATAAGCAGTTGTAACTTGGATTTTAACTTGTAATTCATGTACTCATGGAACTTAAATTTGTATATCCTATGCAATTGAATATACACTTGAAACTTGATAATATAACAGATATATCAACACAATTAATTAAGCAAATAATTATCATAAACAGTAAACTCCCACCTTAATTGTGATGCAACTCAGTATGTAGATTCAAACTGTCATATTGTTCGTCGCATTCACTAGTCTTCTCCTCCTTCTTAGTTAGGCAAGCATGATCCTATCTTGCTCTTCAATTAATATATGAGATTTTGAGTTTGGAATTTAGGGTTAGTAAAAGTTTCAGGAATTTTTTAAAATAGATTTAAAAGAAATATAATTTCTTTGTATTTATTCTCTACGCAATAGTGATTAAATAAGTTTTTTTTAAAAAAAGGTAAGGAATAAAAATATGATTTTTTAACTATAGTAAATAGACCCATGAAGAAGTGTCATACTAAAATTTCATAATTATACGAATTTTCTAAATAGGAGAAAATGTTTTTGGACAAAATATTTGTCTATATGGAGGATAAGTGATTGAAAGATGAAACTAGCACAAATAAAACCCCTAAAATTATATGGGTGATTTTCTGTTAATAAGAACAAATGATGCGGATTATGATTTTGATTTATGACATGAATCTCACATTTATAGATTATATTCCTAGAGTTTTAGGACTCCTAATTAGACTAGGAAAATATTTTCTTGTTCCCTAAGTAAAAATCATGGGATAGCTTGAGCTTCACTAATGGATTGGGCTCATGACCAAATTAAATATTTAAAAATCTAATAACATGAAATATACTTTGGATAATAATTTAAGAAAAAAATAAATAATTTTTGTTGGTAAAAAATAAATATTTAAATATTTCTTTTACACACGCATAATTTCTAAATACTTGATTCGTGTCATCTTTGCTTGTCCTTGATTCTCATGGTTGGATTATTGTGAATTTTGAGTATATGCTTACTTGTCTTTTGTACACTAGTTCATATGCTAACTTAAATGGCATGCTTGCAGTTAAGTTTGTGGGGGAGGAGAGGCATTGTTTGCATTAATTGAGGTTCTCCCGTCAAATTCGCATAATCAATCATGAAATCTTATACCTATACGACTCTTGAATATTTGAATATTTGTTTAAATAAATGATTTGAATGGAAATGTGAGTAGTTATGAGCTTTTTGATTGATGATCTTTGGAAAATGCATGAATTTCACCTCCTTTGCTACTGGGGCTTAAGATTTCGCCCAAGTTTGTAGGAAGGATGGAAGGATTGTTATTTTTATGCACATGAAGAGGATGCTCCTCATAGTTGATTTAATTGCTCGTAGTTATGATCTATATCCTTCTATCATATTTTGATTCTTGTGTCTTTTATTGCTTTCATGAATAATGTTGCTTGGTTGAATAGGTGTTGAGTTATATTTTTGCTTGATCGATGAGGAAGAGGTATTGGAAGTGTCCCGGCCTTTGAAATTTCAAAATTGAAATCTCTATAGATTGAGCATGAAACACTAGAGGATTCCTTGTCTAAAAATCAATGAAATTAATTGGTCGATGTGATTTAAGGGTAGATGAATGTTTGGGCACAGTAAGGAGGATTGCATGCGTAAATAAGTAACTTAATCCAAAGTTGTATTGCTTGTGATTATTACCGTAATTTCAAAACACGCACGACACGATTAAGGACAAACTTGTGAAAAATAGAATGAATTAGCTTTAGGTGGTAAAAAAATAAAGGAGATGTAGGAGGAGCTATAAGGTAGATTAAGTTGCTGGGCAAAGTCATTGCATTTCATCATTTGTAATAGATTCTAGTTAACAATTGTATACTCTGAATCATTAAGTTGAGCCTGTAAAAAAGTACGTCGTATGAAATGTAGAAAAAAAAAAACTAAAGAAGAATCGAGTGTGAAATAATTGAAATTCTTTTCTAACTCGAAAAGAGTATTGTAGTTGTAAAAGAACAAAAACTAGAATAACAATTTTATTTTGGTTATACTAAGTCTGGTGGAAAAAAATGAGTAATTGGATAATAAAATTTGAAAATCAGTGGGCTCGAGGGAGAAAATAGTCTCATCGTCTACACCGGATGAGTGAGTGGCGTCTTTCTCAACAAGAACTGAGTCAAACCTCCTAGACTCAAGGATTTTGAAAATAATAAGTTATCCAAGGTCACTTCACATATGCATGTTTTGGGGTTGGAATGAGTGTTCTTAGCATGCGGTCTAGGGTACTACGTGCCTTTTCAAATTCCTATGCCTTTATATTCCTCTATTCATTTATCAAATTCCTTGAAAGAAAATATCTAAAGCAAGATTGGTGAATCAAAAAGTTGAAGTGCTCAATAAAAATAGAAATTCTTGTCTAACGGGATTCCAATTACTTTCCAACCTCATCTTCTTATGTGCTTAATTGTCTAATTTGCTCGGGGACGAGCAAAACTTAAGTTTGTGTGGATAATGAACATTAAAAATACCATCTTTCTTGTATATTTCACGTCCATATCTTTATGAGAAATGCAGGTGTTTATCACATTTAAGTGCAAATGTGTTTTAATTATATTTTCGGGTTGGATTTCTTTTTTGATATGATTTGACGCGCTTTTGGGTGTTTTTGAGTCATATTTTGAAGGTTAGGAAAATTTGGGAGATCAAGAAGGTCATTTGCACCTATTACCTCACCCTGGCCCACAAATTGAGCCCAAATGTGCCTAAAATGGGCTCAGATCAGGCCACACTTGAATTTCTTTAAGTCACAAACAAAAGTCATGAAGGAGAAAATGGGTTGAAAGCCCTCAAAATGGTGAAGAGACTCAAGGAAGTCATTTGCACTTGATTCCCCGTTCGAGCCCACAAAATGTGACACAAACGGGCTCAAATCAGACCCTATGAAAGACCGACTCAAAAATTTCAAGTAATAAGCAAAAGTCGTGAAGGGATCAAGTCGAGAAGACGAAAGGAACGCGTCCAAAATGGCGATGAAAGACGCGCGAAGAAGGGACAAAGGCAAGCCGAACTGGGCCGGTACGGAGCCTGCCATCGGCTGTCGGTCCGGCAGTACAGGTAGAACCGCCCCATTTTTCTGCCCTCTCGCTGGCTGTCGGTCCGGCGATTGGCAGCTTGTACTAGGTCATGACCGTTTGTAGTATGTTGTCTCTTTTTTTTTTACCATAACTTTCTTATACAAACTCAGAATTAAGCGATTCAAGATGCTATGCAACTGCGAGACAAAGATATATAACTTTTATGTTTAGTCTAATAGCTGATTCTGCACTGATATTTTCCAGAATTCGCGAGAAGACCGAGTCAAGTGCAATCGAGGGGATCGCCTCAACATTTTAAAGGGCCAAGCACTCCCTTTTATATTTTTACCCTTTTACCCTTACTAAAGGGCTTTTTCAGCAAATTTTAGGGTTGGAAGTCTATATATACTCCCCCCCCCCTCCTTTCTCCTTCATTTGTAACAATTAACACTAGCCTCCCATTGTAAAAACTTCCCCAACACTCTGCTCCCTTTCTTCTCTTTCATTTTTGCAGATTTTTGTATAGCCTTAGCTAGGGTTTTTCTTCCTCCTCTTCAAGGAGGAAGCCATCTTTGGAGGAGAACTTGGGGATTATTCATGGGCTCGTGACACCCGTCAAGATTGTCGGAGTTCTACGAGGGTTCTTCAACATATTGAGCATTTCTCCCCCCCCCCCCCTTCTTTATTTTTGATTTTCTTGATATGTTGCTTGATGTTGTTGGTTCGTTTATGCTTTGATGATTTGTGAATATTTTCCTTATTTTTCGGGGTTAGGGAGTAGCCCAGTCCTAGGATTGTGAATTTAGTATAATATGTGTTGATGCGAGTTTGTTTGATGTTTGGAAATATCATTGTGGGGTTGTATGGCTTATATTGTAGGCGTGTGAACCTAGGGTATATTAGTTCTCCTCAAACGGCCCATGGGGACGACGGGAGAATCCGAATCACATATTTCGATCTCAATAGATGTCATAGGGCCTCACTCCCTAGATAATATTCACTTGGGATGGGAATTTAATGGTTAGTTGGGTTGCATAATTAATTAGCTTGTCTTGGCTTAGTAATTTTGTTGCCGGTCATTAGTAATTGGAATTAGGGCTGATTGTTGTGTAATCGTTGATTTTTTTATCCCTCTTATTTTGTGTGAAACCGACCCTCGGTAATTTTTCCGCATCGATAGGTTCCTTCATTTCTCTTATTTTTTTGCTTTATGTTGTTTATATTAGTCCTCACTCTCAAATTGCTTTTGGCCTAATTAATTCGAAAGTGCTTACGCCGATTCTTACGAATAATCCTCCCTGTGAATTTGGTATCTTTTATACTACCTTTGTCACAAATTGTACGCTTGCGATTTGAGAAGGTCGTTATTTAGAGCGACTTTCGTGACAAGTTCAAATGGGCAGTAAATCGGCCCTAAAAAGTGAACCAACAGTGCGCACGCGCCATGTTGTTGAGCGTGCTCGAGTTTAGCTCACCACTCTCATGTCCTTCTTTCAAGCCGTTTTTTAAGGTCTTCCAGTCATATAGACTTAGGCTTTTTTTAGTAAAGTTATAGCTCTTTGAATTAGCTTTCCAACGCCACCAATTTCACATAATATGACCTTGTAGATCTCAAGAAATTAGCAAAATATTAAAGGTATGTTAAGACAGCCGAGATTCCGACGCGGCCAAGTTTGGCAACAATGAAAACTCACTTTTTAGGCCATTTTTTTAGCAACCGAGTTAGTTCAGCGCGGTCGAGTTGGACTATTTCCTTTTCAGGGCCAGGTTTTGAGCTAATTTAGCTCGTCCGGTTCATCTTGTAACTCCCTTTATGCGCCATTTTCACCCTAACTGACTTTTTTACTATAAAACAAGCAAACACGTTATTCAGCTCAAGATAATCAAATATAACAAAAAGCACCAAATTTATATGTAAACACTACCAAAGTACTCATATGAATTGGCATAAATGTATTGCATACACCACGTGTATCAACAGTCGACAAAGAATTTTGGACAACCGATGTTCGAACAACACAAGAACAGTCACCAAGGATTCTGAATTCTGATGTTCGAACAACACAGGAGCAGTCACCAAGGATCTGGATTGCTGATGTTCAAACAACACTAGAATAACTCACGAACCACTTTTAGGATGCATTTCGAGCAACACAAGAACAACTCCGACATTTTAGATAGTTGATATATGCAAACAGATATTAAAACAACAAATGAACTCGAGCAAAGTCGAGTTGAGGTTAGACCTATTTTCGCAAAATAAATATATCTCGGCTTGTGCTCACTATTCGACATAACGTTCCCAAAGATAAAGAAACTTCCATCTTCTAAATAGTAGCACTAAAAATCCAAAAGCACCAGTGAACTAGAACGTGTGGTAAGAGCTAGGCAAAGTTCTATATGCCAAACTGATTTTAGAATGCAAGGATTTTCGGAAATGCAATGAGATGTAGATTTTCTCTTTTGTATCAAGTATTTCTAAAGTCCCATGAACGGAAATAATGACCTACATATATAAGCATCATCCCACTCAATTGGAGATTAATTATACTCATTAATGGGTCTTTAAGGTATTCAAATATGTCATTTAAGACATTCAAACGAGGTTACTAACTTTCGAGTGCTCCACCACCTTAATGCAGGTATGACATCCCATTAACTTCATGTGCTACACCGCCATAATGCCCTATTAATGATGGGAGTTACACGTCATGTCCCTTGACTGTTTGAACATGAACTTCCAGTCCATGCACATGCCTTAGCAAGTGGATGTCTTCGTGCATTAATTTCTCACACGTTAAAATTCAGTTTTGAGAAATCTAACACACATGAGCATTTGCTCAGAACGTACATCGGTCATACACAACTCAATTAGATCAGAATTGAATATTTTTCACTTTTCAATTGGTCAATAGTTGGGCACTTTTCTTAAACCAATTTTCAACAATCCCCAACATGAGTGGAAATTAATGCATATGATATGCAACATGCAACCCAATTCTTGAGAGACTTTATTGCATAAGGATAGGTAATTTGTTGCCGTGAATTTTCCATGGCCAATACCATCGTGCATACTGGTGTCATAGTGGACGATATGCCTTGAAGTACTCCCCTTTTGTGTATACCAAGACAATGTTATTAACACAATAACACCACCTTCTATTCTCCCATTTTTATCTATTTCGGCTGTGGGCACGTCTTTAGATTCATAAGTATTTACAATTAAGCAGCACTCACTTCACACTTATGTATAGGTGATCTTCTATCCCGAATATCTTGCTATGCTCTACATCAAAGGGTTTATGAATCATTAAAGGTCAAATGACTTAGCCTCACCACATATGTATCTGATGCATCTGATGTACCTTTCACATACACACATTTGTCACATTCATTAATCTTGGAACCATTTGATAATATCGTGTTATCAAACTTCACATGCCACTGCTTCGGCACTTATTTAAGCCCATACAGTGACTGAACAAGCTTGCACGCTTTTTTATTTCTCTTGACCAGGTGCCACAAACCCTTCTGGTTGATCCATGTATATCTCGTCTTCCAACTCACCACTCAAGAATGCGGTCTTCACATTCATTTCATGAATCTCAAGATTGTGCAAAATAATAATTGTAAGAAGCACACGAATAGAAGATCCTCGTCACAAGTGAATACGTGTCGAAGAAACCATACCCTTCTTTTTGTTTAAATCCTTTTGGCAACCAAACAGACTTTAAACTTGTCCATTGATCCACCAGCCTTCTACTCCACTTACATATTAAGGGCTTGCAACTTTGTGGGAGATCAACCAACTCCCCAATATGATTTTACATGATGGACTCAATCTCACTATTAATAGCTTCCTTCCCTAGTGCAGAATCTGGACTATACGGAGCTTCTTTGGTAGACTTCGGTTCATCCTCTAACACGTATGTTATGAAGTTAGGACTGAACTACTTTATAGCTCTCTTGCCATGTCTCGGTTCATCACTCTCTTAAGCTCTTAAGCAGAACTACTTGAAACATCATGAGTTCTCTATCTTGAACTCACCTCTACTCTCTCTTTACAAAGATAGACATCTTCAAAAAATATGTCATTCCTTGACTCAATCAACAAGCCTTCATTAATATCGGGTACTTATAATTTATGAATCAGAAATCGATATGCACTACTATTGAGCGCATATCCAATAAACACACAATCGACCATTTTCGGCCTAATTCTTACTTGTTTTGGACTAGGCACTTCAACCTTTGCCAAGCACCCCACATTTTGAGGTATTTGTATGATGGTTTACGTCCTTCTAACACTAATAAGGAGTTTCATCCTTACCTTTTAGTGGAATTTTATTAAGTATGTGATTAGGCGTTAGAACAACTTCCCCCACAAGTTTTCTGGTAGAAATTAACAACATGGATTCATAAATCAAGGTCGTTGCCCATAACTTAGTCTTTGAAGGCTCATTACAACAATAAGCCTTCTTTCAAGCTTAATAATGGAGTCATCTTTCAAACTCAACAACCTAACTTTCTTTCAAGCTAGACTGGTCTGAAGTACCAACTACTAGACCAACAACATTGTTGAAACAGTTGGTCCAACACTCAACATGTTTGAAGTTAAGAACATTAACTGCTCACCAAAACTATTTGGTTTCAACATGTTCACAATCACAACCAATTAAGCTTGATTACATTGGGCACCATTTCAAACAAGGTTTAAACATGGTTTTATCCCACTAGAGTTGGATATAACCTTATAAGGTTATCCAAACCTCCACATGTTCAGTGTGTTTTTACAAGAAGACATGTTCAACACACATAATACTTGTTGCAGGAGCACCACAAACTATTCTTTTGGGTTGTCCACCATATTGGCTTCAAAAACCATAACCGAGATATCATCGCTAGTCAGCTCCTTGTTCTCAACCACATTGACACTCGATTATTTCTTTCCCTTCTTCTTTTTGGATAGGTTACAATCCTTAGCCAAGTGACCCGATTTGGCACAGTTGTAGCAATCCCCTTGCAAGTTTGACTTCACTTGTTTCTTGCAATTGTCATTGGGCCTCTTCCTCTTGTTAAAGGTATCATGTTCCAACAAGTTGGTTTTACCTCCATTGAAGCACGAGTCGGCTTGGATTCACTCCTCCTATTATCTTCCTCAACTCTGAGCTTGACAATAAGATCCTCCAAAGTCATCTCTTTTGGCTTATGTTTGAGATAACTCTTGATGTCCTTCCAACTAGGAGGCAACTTTTCTATCAGAGTAGCCACTTAGAACGCATCTGGTAAGACTATTCCCCCAGTTGTGATATCATGTGGGATCAACCTGGGGCTCTTGTACTTGTTCCATCACAGTTCTTGAATCTACCTTGTGAAAATCCAAGAACCTTCCGACAACAAATTTCTCCGTGCCAGCATCCTCAATTTTTTACTTCTTCTACAAAATGCCCCACAACTCCTTGGAGTTTTTCACCACACTATACACATCTTCTTATATATATATATATATATATATATATATATATATATATATATATATATATATATATTGTCCCAATATAGAAACCTTAAAATTTTACCATCCAAATCTCAACCCCATTTCTGGAAATAATTATTTTTTGCATGTATGTTAAGTTTTGGTACACTCAATTAGCATATGGTAATGAATTATTTAAATCAAATATGCAATCAAACAATATAAATTATCCAATCAACATAAATTATCTAATCACATGCATATGGTAATGAGCCATTCGAATCAAATATGCAATAAAAATACGGAAAAATGTGAGAAAAATTGCATATGGCAATCAATGAACATAAATTATCTAATCACTTGCATAATAATATAATGGATCGAAAGATCCCTGCTTGGTAATAACTTCCAAAATGAAAAAATTACATATGTCAATCAATCAACATAGGTTATCCAATTACTTGCATAATAATATGGTAATTACATAAATTAAGCAAGTTTTGCATATATTTATAAGAATCTATATCTATCTTTAGGGTTAATAAGATTATTTATTTCACTTAGAATAACAGAATCGATTATATCAAAATGGTAAGGAATTTTCATAAATTGGAGACGATTACCTTTAGTGGTTGCCTATTTGTGCTTCTAATTAGGCGAACATTTTCAAAATCGATGGTATCTGATGATGCCAGGAACCGGAACGGTAGGATCCGAGGTCTGGCGACGTTTGAGATTTTCGAGGTTGGTCGATCGTCGGTATCAACCTGCAAAACAGAACTCCGGGGTCGTCTCCAGGGGTAGATCCTCCGATGCTTAAGTTAGTATCTCAGACGGCAGTTTAGTGATGGTACGGTAAAAATCATGTCACGCCTACTATATTTTTGCTTACCTCTCCCACACCTTAGCCGAGGTCTATATATGAGAGACCTTGGACCTCGGTCATGGGCCAACACCTAGGTCCCAGAGTCTGGACTGAGAGACCTCGGCCCTGGGACCTAGCCCAACACCTCATATGGTATCTTCATATCATGTCCACTAGTAGTCCATGTGTCGCAATCTTATGTTGTCATGTGTCAACATGTATAATTACGGAATTATCCCTCATCACTATCGTTGGACGATTCTAATATCATCAACCACAATCGATGGTATCGGATTCATGACTGACTTTGTTCGATGCATACTATTAGCATAGATGAGAGTTTCGATTTAACTAATTTTTAGCATTTAGAGACATAACACTTAAGATTATATCTCTGTTAGTGGACAATCATATAAGTTGTTCAATAAAAAAATGAAATCTAGGAGAATATTACCTATATGAGGGGGCTGAATAATTGAGGCACGACGAAGGTCAGCAGAGTCGACACTAATTGTGCCGAAACTGATCGATGCAGGTCGGGGTCATCAATTTTGGGTTGTGCATCTGAAACGGATATGACGCCGCAACAAGGCCAGAATCCTTCCTCGACGGTGGCGTGTTGGAATAAGTTGAGGGCTAGAAATTTTATGATCGTTGTTGGCGTCGGGTTAATGGTCGGGGCTTGGGTCGTAGTTTGGGAGTGGGAAGAGGGTTTGAGTGTTACCTTAATCTATGGTGACTTTTCGTTTACCAGCTTAATGGATATATTTTGGAGATGTATGTTTTATTATCAATGTAATTCTTTCATGTAAGTAGTAAAATTACTAAATTATTTTGTATGTAATTATAATGCTAAATACATTTGGAACGTGAATTAGATACACACAATTATAAATAATGTTTGACAAACACTTTTTTATTATAATTTTAATGTATAAAAGATAATAGTTCTAAAATAGTTGAAAACATTTACACATTATTTGTCTATATTTGTTATGATGGATGTATTTTAAGAACTTTGGTTGCATTCGTGTACGTCTTAGAAAATTTGGACAAAATCATTGCATTTTCACTACAGAGTCGATGTCCGTAGTTGAAGCGGGAGTTGGCCGCTCATTTCCCATGGCGGTGATGGCGTCATAGTTGTATATTGGTTGAAATATTGAGGTTTTGGGTCACTCGAGAAATAATGGGAATATAATTGGGCACATATCAAATATCGATAATCTAAACTTAATGAGTTGTGGCCCTGTTTTATGATAGCGATGCTCATAATTGTAATGAATTTTATGTATTAAAAAATTGTAGCATCATATTTGTTTCTACAAATAAAATTTAAGTTTTGTAGTTTTGGTAAATAAATCATAACGTGCTTTTATTTAATTTTGCACAACTATTTAAGTTAGAACAATCAACAATTACTTATTTGATAAAATAAATATTTGGTTACAGTTTTTGTATGGTGGAGTAAATTTTTTAATATTATGTTTTTTTAAGTAAGATATGTTCGTCTTTTGTAATATTCTCTTTTCTTGTATATGTCACACTCATTAAAATTTAATGAGCGATATATATTTTCTTATAATTTTAACATATTTTTTGCCATGATAATTAATAAAGTGGTAATGGAGCTGCATGCCCACGCAGAGAGTGTAAAACTCTTTTCTGCCACTTTAACTCTTTTATTGCAAAAATACTCACAAAGTCATTTGTACCCCTGTTTTTTTAAGGATTAGTTAAAATGAATTTGGTTGTGACTCACAACCTCACAAACTCCATTAATTTATTCACCGTGTATGATACACGACATGTATGACATGTCGTGTATCATACTCGACATCGTATATGTCGTATATCATACACGATATCGTGTATGAAGTGAGTGGCGATGAGGGTGAGGATACATTACATGAAGGGTATAATAGACATCACAGTCCAAATGTGGGTATTTTGGCAAGAGTTAAAGTGGCAGAAAAGAGTTTTACACTTCTGCGTGGCTACGGTAACTTTTTTCCCATTAATAAAAGTCATGGACAATCCTTGTCTCATGATAGATTGTTCCTAAAAAAGTTTGTGATGATGAAAATAAAAGTTGTAACAGAACACCTTGTGTACAAAGAGATGTTTAGAAATGTATAGATGTATATATATTTTTTACATTTGTTTAAATAAATTTTTTTACATCATTAATGCAATGTTTTTTTAAATCAATAACCCTTATATTTACATATTTCTGTATCTTGTTCAATCACTTCCTTTTTTATATGTCAACAAACAGATATGACATTAAGTGCTTAAACTAAACTCCATTACAATTTATTATACATTCTCATATTATTAAAATATATCGTGCATCGGACGGGTAATTTACTAGTTGTATAATGTATCACCAAGTCCATATAGAGCATAGTTATGGCACAAGAAATCTCATTGGCCCCACGTCTCAAATTCGGCACATTTTTCAGCATTTGTTTTGAATTCCGAAACAACTGATGGATCCTCCTTGAGAAAACGCATTAAACTCAACATCGTGAGGTAAAATATCTTTTGCTGCCACCTCTTGAAGTCGACGCCCTGAAATTCTCGAGCTTCTCACCTTGGGTTGGTGCAACAAATAGAGCTTTCAAGGATAAGCTCGTCATTGTTAGAACAACAAAAGAACTCGGGTGAAGTCGAGTCGATGTTAGACCTTTTTTTCTGTAAATAGAATACGTTTTGGCTAATGCTCACGGTTTGACGTAACGTTCCAAGGATAAAATAACTTCCGTCTTCTGGATAATAGTACACAAATCCAGAAGAACCAGCGAACTATAGAATGTGTGGTAAGAACCAAGCAAAGTTCTACATGCCAATATAATTTTGGAATGCAAGGATTTTTGAAAATGCAATGAGATGCTGATTTTCTCTTTTGTATCAAGTATTTTCAATGTCCCATGCAAGAAAACAATGACCTACATATATAGGCATCATCCCACTCAGTTGGAGATTAATTACACCACTAATGGATCTTTAAGGCATTCAAATATGTCATTTAAGAGATTCAAACGAGGTTAATAACCTTCAGGTGTTACACTACCTTAATGCAGGTGTTACACCCCATTAACTTCAGGTGTTACATCACCATAATGTCCCATTAATGACGGGAGTTATACGTCATGTCCCTTGACAGTTTGAAAATGAACTTCGAGCCCATACACATGCCTTAGCAAGTGGCCATCTTCATGCATTAATCCGAGACTCGATTTTGAGAAATCCAACACACACAATCATCTACTCAAAACATAGATCGATCATACACAACTCAATTACATCAGAATTGCATATTTTGCCACTTCCTAATTGGTCAATAATTGGATATTACTCATATCCTTAAACCAATTTTCAACACATAACTTAGTGGCACTAAGACGTGATAATTGTGTAATTTAATTTTGTTTTGTTTTACTTGTTCTTTTTATTTAATGAAAATAATAATATCGTGTTTAGGCCATTAATTATTTATGTTTTATTATCATTAAGAGTGTGTAAGTCATTCTATAATAGCAATTAATTCATTAAATTAGTAGATAGTATTGATAAATCTAGTGGACTTCAAATATTCGCCGTCATTTTGTAATCATAAAAAACGTAGTATGTTAATAGGATTTAGGTCATTATTATTTTTGAAATGAAAAAACTCTGAGGGATAATAAGATTCTCTAAATGACCTTCAAGTTAACTATAGTGCATTCACAAAAATGATATTTAAATTACTTATAGTATATGCAAAAGTAAGTTTTTAATTTCTAATTTGTTTTTCATGTACAATATATCAAATTATTTTTTCGTTTTACAATATCTAATTTGATATTCTATCTGATACTATAACGCAATATATCTTAGAGCCCCCTTGATTGCAAATCATCAATGATAATGTTAATGAGTATGAATGAGAGATCAATCATACTATGTAATAAAATATGGGGGATTGTTAATAAAATGAGGTAATGATTAACTTATTTGTTATGTATCAAACACCATAAATGAGAATGAGTTCTCATTCATTCACATTTCTTACCCTAAACTCCCAACCAAACGGGCCCTCAATATTATCGTTTAATTAGATCTACCACTAATATACTACTAGTATTTGTCCGTGCGATGCACGGGAAATATTTTACACACTAATGTGTAATCTAATTACAATACATAATTTTGTTAGTATTGGAGAAATACATATATGTAAAATATATAATCTGATGAACCGAAAAAAATATTATTTTTATTATGTAATATATAAATCCGATGACTAAAAAAATAGCAAGATCTACAATCGATATTAACATGTAATGTTAGATAAAATAAACCAGAATGTTTCTTTCCAGGTCTTCATCATCATAAATCAAAATCTTTGCATCAAATGTCATAAGTTACCATAAATTATATCGCCTAATTGCCACGCGTATAAACTCATAGCTTAGGTTGCAAAGTGTACTCTTTAATAAAAATAATGTAAATAAAATCAAAATATAAAAAATATGGATAATTGATAAAAAAATATTTCAAGCTTAATTATCATGTAAATATATATGCACGAAAGTCGTAGTCCCGTGATTAATCAAACAAAAATAATAATAATAATTATTATTATTATTATTATTATTATTATTATTATTATTATTATTATTATTATTATTATTATTATTATTATTATTATTATTATTATTATAACAAAAAAGTATTAGCAAATTTAATAATTCAATGATTATAAATCAAGTAATAACTTTTGATTTTAATTCAATAAAGCACGTGTTCAATTATATATGTATTTGTTTTTCTTTCAACATAATAAATGAAGAAAACTTGAGAAAATTCATGTTAGATAAAATAAATTGATTAGTTATGGTTTTTATAAAATAATCAAGTAAAATATTTGTTATAAGAGAAGTATTTGATGATTTTTAGTTTTATTACGAACCAATACTATATTGTACAATCGATAATAAACACTAAAATCGAACTTAAATAATCAACGAACCCATAGTGTAATAATTCAAATCTAATATCTCATTATAATATATATGATATGGATGTTAAATTAGACATCGTCAAAATAGGAATAATATATATTTGATTCATCATTATAAGAGTTCAAAAACATCATAAACAATGGGAAATTTCATGGTATCCCATGAGATGGTGCCTTAATTCCATTAGATGTTTGACATGTGGCAAAGTAGTCAAAATAAAGAAAAGTGTAGCTATTAATTTTTATCTCTTTTCATACTTTGCATTAAACTTTTCGTTAGTATTCTTGTTTGTTTGACATCACTCTCATTCATCTTTATAAATGTGGCAAATAATTAGATAGAGAAAATTCAGGAGAAAGTATGAAACGTAATATATATATATATATATATATATATATATATATATATATGTCACACATATTAAGAAAAAATTAAAAATTAAAAACTATGTAATTAGACCAAACAGTTGAATAAGTTATTGATGATTCATATAAATAATTTATAAATTATCAATATATTAATTCAATAATACTAATTGTAACTACTGAGACATTATAACGTAAGTCAATAATATTTATTGGGACATGACATATTATTTTAGGACCTAATTACTTAAAATAAGGGTAATTCAATTCACAATTCAATAATTTCTCCTTACAGTCATATTATATCTCAGTTTTTTTTTTTTTTCTTCATTGCAACCATCTATTTTACCTATTATTTTTTTCCTTTTCTCCTATCCATGATTTTTGAAACTCCGCTACATTGATTCTTGTTAAATTGATTTTCCGTCTATAATTCAAGCATCATATCTTTTTTACCCTTAATTTTTCATTGTTCTCATACTCCGCCATACCCAAATGGGCTATTAAATAACTATCAGCCTAAATTATGTATTCACTAATTAATACTACCTCTGTTTTTTTTTTAGATGTCTTTTTAGCTTTTGTGTTTTGTTTATAAATAGTTGTTCTTTTAGCCTTTTTACTACATTTTTTCAATAGTACCCCTATAATTATTCCTTAAAAAAGTCTAATTATCTAACCTATCATATTATAATCTAATTGAGGACTTAGTTGTCCATTTTTCATACCTCTTAATTTTTTTATCCAAACCTAAAAGAACATCTAAAAAAATGGAGGTAGTATAAAATTGTGAATTGAACTATATTTTTAAAATGTTACAATGTATTGGGCAATCAAAATATTGTTGAATTTGTCAACAAATATTTCTCTTTTAGAACAATTTTAGTAGACCACAAATTATATGAATATTTATTAGTTGGGCCATAATTTCTTTTAAAAGATCGGCCCAATTTATATGAGCTCCTGCAACATATTAATATGATTAATAGATAAAAAATAAATTAAAAGAAATGTAAAACAGAAAACAGTGACACATAAGTTATACAATGGATTGACTCATTTTACTATATTGGCCTTCCCATGTTCTTCTACTCTCTAGAAGACTCCAACAGTTTGCCAAACTGTCCGTCTTCTTCAAAATACCTTGCCATTTTTGAACTAATTGCTTCATTCTTAGTTGTGTCAGTTTCATACATGCCATTTCGCTTCTATTCCTCTTAGACTATCACCATTTCATAATTAAAAAACCTTAAAATTTTCAGGGGCGGTTCTCATTTTTCTTCTCCTCTGGTTTCGATTTCATCTCCCACTAAGCATCCGTCGATCGTGCTCGCCTAAGCTTGTTTTTCAGAGATTCACAGCGATTAGGTATATCGGAAATCATTTTTGAACATTTTAGATAAATTACAATGTATTCATCAATTTTTTTCAATACTTGTTTCTTTGTAGTAGTAATTGTATATTCGTGTTTCTAGATCTGCTTGATAGAACAGTGGTAAAGAAATGCATGTTGATTTTATCAGTCCAGAAAAAAAGATCGTGCATCATCGTTCGCACCATCTACACTGATTTGGTATTTTTCCTCAGTTATATTGTCATTTTTATTGGATTAGATACATACATCATTCTTTATATGACACTTTTCGTTTCTACAGGAGTATATGTATCCATCTCATCCATATCTTCCGGATGAAGGGAAGTTAAAATATTGTATGTTGAGGTTTCCAATAGTACTAAAAATCGTTCATCTCAGTTGTTATTAATGATACACCCATTAGGTATTACTGTTTTAGATCTTTAATATTGTAATTAGATATTTAGGCATATATGTATATTAATTTCGTATTTTCTTCTTTACAGGAGTACAAAAGAAATTGCTAATGATCTGCTCAGTTCACCTGAGATACAGGCTTGCATGTTCAACTCATATCACAAACAGAGGACAGTACTATTCATTTTGAATATTGTATTCGCTAATTTATGCAGATATAGGAGTATTGTCATGCATTCTAATTTTTCTATGTTAGTTTTTCAAAGAGGACAACAATTGCCTTATGTTTCCATTTGTTATTTTTCAGGTTTGATGATATGACTTCCCAAATTCTAGAATCAATTTTGATTACCAAAATGTATATATTTTGGTTGTGTGAACTGTTACTCTGGATTAGATGTCCAAAAGGTAAAATTTCAGCATTACTCTGTTGTTTGGAGTGTTCTAAATTCATATATTAAATGTTTTAGAGTAGGTAAGAATTTGTTTTGCATTTTGTTTGATTTTGTTATTTTGAACACGATGCTCTTGCAATTAATATTTTGAGTGTTCTAGCTTCAAGTATTCAGTGTTTAACTTACCTATTGAAATCGTTGTTCTGGATTTTGTATGATTTCGCAAATTGAACACGATGTTGGTGAAACTGCTCATCTTTGTGTTCTAGATTTGCATATTCAATGTTTAAGATACGTATTTAAATTGTTATTCCAATTTTGTTTGATTTAGAAAGTTTCAAAGTTTAGCTGAGAAATTGTTGGTCTTTAATTTCTTCAATTTCCTCATTTTGATAACTTGATGATAGTGTACGGACGATTATATAACGAAACATATGTTGCATTAATTTAACATTCTTATTATGATACAGTAATCTAACATTCTTATTTACCCAAAATTGATGAGCCCATTATCTTGTCTTTACTGATGAAAAATGTTAAACTTGAACTTTAGTTTTGAGTATATTTGGGAACTTCTATTTTCAATTAGACCTCAAAAACAAACAACCATGAAATCCATCATGTATATTATGAGTTTTTGTTAGCAAGATCAGAAACATTTAAAATCTTTACAATAAGTTCTCAACTATTCAATTAATATAATGCTTTGTTATAAGCATAACATGACAGGGTTCAGCCTCAGAAGAGCTAATGATGCAAACTAAACAATGTCATAAGTAATTCAGACACAACAGAGTAAGCATTTCTTTTTGGTTTTGTTCTCAGTATTAGATAATAAGATGTTTTACATCTAGAACCAAATACTCACATTTAATTCTTATTAAACCCATGCTAGTCTTGTCAGAACATCAGTCTGATATTTTGTCATTATATGCAACTGATAGCAGGTATAATTGATTTTTTATTAAACCTATGATAGTCTTTTCAAAACATCAGTCTGATATTTTGTTATTATACTCTCATTTTGTCGTTATTTTGTCATTATACTTCCTTGTAGTTGGAAGATGATATATTAAAAACATTATAATTACCATCATTTGGCCCTTTGTTTGTGAACAAATAAAAAATAGACAACGTATAATGGAAAAAAAAAAAAAAAAACTCCATTGTTAATGTCTTATAGAAATTCTTTACAAAATTATTTGTAATATTCGGATCCCCTATCTTGGATTTACAACACAATATATAGGAGAAGAGAGCTTAATAGACATTAAATATAAAACTTAATTGCTATTGTCTCAATACACATTCGAAGACGTCTGATTTCAATACTTTCTTTTTCTTGCAGCATTGAACATAGAAGATCACATCCAAATTCAGAAAAAAAACAGGTATAACTATCTACATATTCTTAACAAAATTTGGATCTTCTATCTTAGATTTACAACAGAATATATATAGAAAAAAAAAAGACAGTAAACAGTAAATACCAAACTTTATAAATGTAGTATGTAACGTGATAAAAATATTGTTGGTTGAAAAAGAACTATAAAGCATATTGTTACCTAATAGATAAAGCACTTTGATGTGTATGATAGAGGGTTGATTGAATACTGCGGGAACTAATTCGTCAACCGTATTGATAACACCTAAGTACAAATGAAGAACATAGGTTTAGGGTTGTATTAAGGCGGCTGAACTATACTTCTGTATCTATGATAATCATAAATGAAATCCCTAGAAATCAGAGTCATAATTTCACTGATGAATTGATACTGATATTTTAATACAAATGAATCTGGTCAAGTTTCATTGGCAGAAATATTCAAATTCTCCGTCAGCCTCATCGCACCATCTGTAGTCGAAAGTGCCTTTGGTGTCTGCATTCCAACTGAAAGACTAACCACATATGCATTGTCATATTGAAATTAGTATTTATTCCTAGAACATATCATAAAAGATTAATACTTCATGAGATTACACATAGATTAATGAAAAAGATATACGTAGCATTACTAAACATGATTTATTCATCCTTTTTTGTAAGCCCACATACCCAATTGAAAGATTTAAAGTGAAATCGTTATTCTTTAGCACTATCAATATATGGACTCCTAGCCAATCCAGAAATTGTTCCACCCTATTTAGTTGTTTAGAAAGTATGAAATTTCAGAATTAATATGTGTATTCATGATAGGATAATTTATTTTTTTTACATAAATATTAAAACTACCTCTGCATCTCTAAAAACACACTAAGTTGCTAACCAATCAAAGTTTCAGTGCCCAGTCGGTACTATTCACGTTAACATAAATATTAAAACTACCTATGCATCTTCGAACACACACTAAGCTGCTAACCAATTGGATTTTCAGTGCCCGGTTTGTACTCTTCACGTTAACATCCTGCACCAAGTGAGAATCGGGTACCATTTCAGAAGTTGTCACACATCTAACACATAGGTATTATTTTTCGTTTTGTTTAATCAAATAAGATTACTTGATTATAGTTAAGGAATATGTCAGAATGGTTAGGATGGAAAGATTCATTTTCAAATGAAAAATCAGAGATGCTTAAAAAAACCGACTAAGTTATTCAATTGATGTGTGAAGTGATGATACGATAAATCATGGTTGATCAGATTTTTTTATCAAATGATGCTTCTGCTGTTTTCCTCTAATTTGCTATAGACTGATTTATCAAAGAGATGGTATTGTTATAGAGAATTAGCCGGTTTTATCAGATTTCTGAGTTTACACTCTTTTCTATAATATAATAAAAAAGAAATCACTTAAAACCTCAAATCTTTTGTTGTAGCAAACTTACTTGATTTATGCTTCCAAGAGCTCTTTTGAGTACATAATAATCGGCACGATTGCAAAACTTGAGCAGGTACATGATTTCAGTAATTATTGTGATATTATACATATAAACCATGACCGACAGCCTCAATTATTTTTTGAAGCAAACTTAATTATTCGAGGGATGATGCCTAAGATGATCTAGCGTACACAACGACAGACATGGACGCAAAACACACAAAAAATAGGTACATGAAATAGCCTTTACCTGATAAATAAATATTAGATTTTTAAAACTAACTTAAACTACTATTTCTTTGTTGTAGTAGTTCAAGAAACCTACATGGGCTATATACATATATATAAGAAAAAAAAAATCCCACCTCCCTTGGAACAATACATAGAAAACTGGGAGCTTGAAGGCCGGTTTCGGTTTTGTGTAACTTGTGTTTGTAGTTTTGGTGAGATTTTTGTAATAGAATGTATTGAGTAGATGGAGTGGGACTGTCATAGAACTTACAATGCTTAACGATGAGAGAGACCATGCCTTTCCAAAGAGACGACTGCTTTTCGAGGATGAATCAAGTGATTTAGAATGCTGAGCTTTTCCAGACTACTGCCTTTCCATGATGAAATGAGTGATTCTGAAGGCAGAGTTTTCCCAGTGATCAAATTTTAGGGTTTAATTGTGCTGATCAAGATCCCTATTTTTATGGATTACATATATTTTCAGACTGTATAATCAGAATTGAATTGCTCAACTCCTTGTATTGACGTGGACAAATTGATTCGCCATATCTAAATTGATTTTTTGCACCTTATATGGAAGAGGGAATATCTCAACTTCATTTCGAAACAGAAATAAGGATTTTTTTCCACCGTCAGAATGAAAATACTAACAAATTTTCATAATTAATAGATTTTTTCGGAAAATGCCTTGTGAGATCACTTATTTTCCCATTCTTTATTCTCATAATGAAATGTGCAAATGGGCGGGAAAAACACCTTATTTCCAATTGTGGTAACAACTCATTCTGTTTATATATATATATATTTTAATAAATATCGTAGACCACGACATGCAAAGAGTTGGTCTGGACACTACCAATTAGTTTAGTATAATAAAATAAATAATTTTAATCATCTTTCTTTAATTTAACCCATCATTTATCACTAATCTAATAGAATATCATTATCTAACACTATCATTCAATAAGTAAGTCTCATATATTTTTGTAGATAAATAAATTTCGTATCCAATCAAATGACGACACGTAAAAATTAATTAAATGTCAATAAAAGAAATATTATTCATATCTTGGAAATTTAATTAAATTAATTCCTAAGTTATAATAGAATTGATATTTTATGAGGGATAAAATAAAGGCAAAAACTCTTGTGCACAAGGTGCACAATATCTTTATTGTGCACCAGTCCGGTTCGGAACCGGTTCACCCGATTCGGGTCGGTTTTTTTACTGAACCGGAGTATAAATACTATTTTTACATCATATTTCACCATTTTCAGATCCAAATTTACCCTCCCGCTTCTCAATTTACCCCTCGCTTCTCTCTCTTCGCCTTCTTCGTCTTCTCAGCGCCGCCGCCGCCGCCGCCGCCGACTCCGCCTCCATCACGGTTCGCTCTCGCCTTCTTCCCGCCGCCGCCGACGCTATTTTCGACTGCCAATCGTCTGTATGTTGTCCCTTTTCTTATGGTTTTCTTTCTTATCTTTTGTTGGTTCGTATCTGGAGGTCAATGTTTCTGGTTTAGCAAATATTATTAATCTGGAGTATATGATTGACTTTATCCTTCGAGATTGGTGGTATTATGTTCATTATTAAATTTATAAGTTACATACTTTGTAGAATATGGAATGGAATGGAATGGAATGGATGAGTTTCAGAGGAAATGTGGATGGGATTCAGAGGAAATGACGTGAAGAATGATGTTCTTGCTGCTGTTAGAGCATTCCAAGAGGGAAAGCCGACACTTATACAAAACATTTTAGAGGAGAAGAAGCAAGCTGCCATTAACAAAGGCAAAACTATAAAAAAGCAGTATACTCGACACAAACAAAAAGTTGTTAAAGAGAAGAAGAAATAAACTAATTGAAAGTGATGGTTGTAAAGAATTCGGATTCATTGTTATATATCAAATTTTTTTCGATTTTTACTCAGGATTATTACAAACATACTTTATGTAAATATCAAACATACTTTATGAAATTGTCAAACGTACTTTATGTAAATATCAAACATACTTTATGAAATTGTCAAACATACTTTATGCAAATATCAAACATACTTTATGCAAATATCAAACATACTTTATGCAATTATCAAACATACTTTATGTAAATATCAACAATAATCATTCGGGTGAAAAGGACAATCCTCCCTGGAAACATATCTTGGCCGAGAAACATTAATCATCTCGGCCGAGATTCAGAAGGGCCCAAAATGGAGAAATTCGCTGGAAGATAATCTCGGCCGAGACACGACAGCATCTCGGCCGAGACGGGTTTATATGGATTTTGAGCTAAATTTGCTGGAGGATAATCTCGGCCGAGACACGTTCATCTCGGCCGAGAACCACTTTATGCAAATATCAAACATACTTTATGAAATTGTCAAACATACTTTATTCAAATATCAACAATAATGTATATGTTATGTTCAAAGTACTTTATAAAATTGTCAAACATGCTTCATGTCAATATCTAACATACTTTATGTAAAAATCAGACATAGTTTATGCAAATATCAAGCATACTTTATGAAATTGTCGAACATACTTTATGCAAATATCAAATATACTTTATGAAATTGTCAAACATACTTTATGTAAATATCAAACGTACTTTATCAAAATATCAACAATAATGTATATGTTATGTTCAAAGTACTTTATGAAATTGTCAAACATACTTTATGTAAATATCTAACATATTTTATGTAAAAATCAGACATAGTTTATGCAAATACCAAACATACTCTATGAAATTGTCGAACATACTTTATTAAAATGTCAAACATACTTTATGTAAATATCAAGCATACTTTATGAGTAGATCAACTATACTGTATGAGTAGATTAACCATACTGTATGATTAAATCAAACATACTGCAGTTATGAGTAAATGAAACATACTTTATGAAATAGTCAAACATACTTTATATAAATATATAACATACTTTATGAAAAACTTAAACATACTTTATGAAAACGTCCAACATACTTTATGTAAATATCAAACATACTTTATGTAAATACAAAGAATAATGTATGTTTTATATGGCAAAAGTATTAATATTGTGCACTTCCTTTGTGTATCATACTTTCATATACTGTAATTGTGATGAAAATATATGACATTGTAATGGAAATATACAGTGAAAGAAACAAAACATACTTTTAAATTTAGAGATACGATCAATTTAATTTTACCAAAAAAAAAAAAGGCAAAAACTGGAACATAAGCACATACTTTAAGCAATAACCAAACATACTTTATCAAGACTCTAACAATACTGTATTCAATATGACAATATACTTTTTAATGTCGCTCCACTATTATCTTCATCACTTGGATTGTGTTCAAATCCCCCATTATCATGTTCTTCGTATTGTATGACATCCATTGTCTAACTGTAGTTGAAGAATAACAAAATCAATATGTGGCTCGAAGAAGAGGAGATCAAATAGCTAAGATGGCGACGAGGAGAGCAGATAAGATTCAGCGAGAAATTGTTTGCCTTCGTAGCTCGAAGAAGAGGAGATCTACGAATGAGATGGCGACGGTAGAGACGTCGCTGGCGGTGCTGGAGTTGCCGACGGTGTTGAAGTCACGGCGGTGCTGAAGTCGCGGTAGTGGCTTCTTTTCTGCTTCCATTCACACTAAAATATTCAGCCTTTTCCTTTAAATTAACATATTATTGATTTTTACTTTTTACTTTAATTTTTTACCATTTAATTTCTGATTTTCCTTTTTTTTAATAGAATAAAGAAAGTGGTGCACCATAGCACTATTGTGCACATGGTGCACCCAAGACCTACTCTAAAATAAATTATCTACCAATATTTTGGTAAGATGGCTCAATCAAATCAAGAAAGATTCAATCAAATCAAAAAGACATAATCCAGCAAGAAGGCATAACCAAGTCAAAAGGGTCTCTACAAAGAATAAGGCCCAAAGGTCAGTTTGGCCCAATCAAATCAGGCCAAACCCAACCAAATCAGATCAAGCCCATCAAATCAATGACGACCATTCAGATAACACCACATGGCAAATGAAATATGTAAAGAGCTCTCCTTACACCTATAAATAAGAGCCTCTCTTCATTCCTTCAAACACAAGTTGAGAGCTTCAAGAAGTTGGAAGAACTCCAAGAAATCACGAAGACTCAAAACTCTTGAAGATTCGAAGACATTCTTTAAGATTCGAAGACGTTCTTCGTCAAAATCATCAAGAAGTAACGTTCGATCTGGAATCAAACCGTTTGGTCTTCGAACAATTGTTACTGAAGAACAACTTAAGCGACGGAGGAGATCAAGACGAAGATTTCACTCAAAAATTTCAAATTCGAAAAAAACATTCGAAGAGAAGAATCAGAAGATTGAAGAATAGAGATTGTAACTTACAAAATTCTTCATTTGATCCAATTTAAATTTAATTTGTACAATTTTTTTGTGTTTATTAATTCAATATGCAAAAAATGGTTGTTACAATCTTCTTCGTATATAAAAGATAGCCATCCCCTTTGTTTTACACAAGTTGAAAAATATAGTAGTACACATTAAAACTTGTGTTATACCCTCATTTAATAAAGTTAATTAAATTGACTGTTTCTTTTTAGATATTGAGTAAGAAAATTGAATATATTTTCTATAAGTTGAAGATAGTATCAATTATATTTAATAGTATCAAATGAAAACATACTTAAAATATGGAAAACTGAAAATTGAACCTCAAACATAAGGATTCTTGGAGTGGAAAATCTAAATCAAATCAAAATAGCATAAAATGAGAGGGCCAGATTTCAATTTCCAAACATTCTCAGAAGGCCCAAAGTGAAAGAATTGATTAAACGGACTCTCCATTTCCCTTTTTCTTAAAAAGAAAAGCATAAGAAATGGACAGCGCCGCATACGACGTCGCTTAAGTCTGCCATTTTATCCAGATCAAATCCATTATCCAGCAGGCAGCCACGAATTCATTGTTCAATGGCTTCTCTCTTGCTCGGAGCTCCTCCCATGGCTTCCCAATGCGCCGTCGTTATGCCTTCTCTCTCCTTCTCCAAATCTCAATCCCTAATCCACTCCCCTGTCCATCTCTCCGCCTCCGCCACTTCTCTCTCCACCGCACCTCTTCCTTTCAGTAAGTGCAATTTCTTTACATACCAATGCGTGTTTTTAATTTCTGTCGTATATTTCTGATTTGAGTTTCGTTCAGTTCACTGCGGCAGAGGAGACAAGAAAACTGCTAGGGGAAAGCGTTTCAATCACTCATTTGGAAATGTGAGATTTTATTGTTTTTTGCTCCATTTTGGTTCGTGTTATTCAATTTTGATGATTTTGTGAAAGCGTTTCAATCACTCATTTGGATATGTGAGATTTGTTTTTTGCTCGATTTTGGTTTGAGTTATTCAATTTTGATGATTTTGTTTGAATTGTTTCGTGCGGTTTGTAATTGAAAAAGTTTTGTGCGGATGTTTGTAATTGCTTTTTCAGGTGTTTTTCATTTTGTAGTTTGGGAAAAACTGTTTTTGAAGTGTTTGGGAAGATAACTTCAACTTTAATAAAAGTGATTTTTGGCTAAAAGTTAAAAGTAGAATATAGTTGATTTTTTTGAATTTTTTATATTTTGGTAAATAAGTAGAAGTTTTTCTCACTCACTTAAACTATGCTTAAGGGAGTGTTTGCATTTGCTATTTTTAAACGGGTACTAGATTATAGCTTAATTTAAGTTAATATGGAGCGTTTGAGAGCTTAGCTCCTGTTATAATTAATTAGTTGGAGGCTAAAAGTCATCAGCAGCAAAATGTTGCTTTTGCCTGCTTATTTAGTAATTTAAGAAACCCTAAGTATTATTTATCAAACACTTCAATTCAATTATAAAAAACTGGTCAAAATTACTTAGTTATCAAACACTACTTACTTTTGGTTATAAGTGACTTTTCCATAATTTCTAATTTTAATCACTTATTCAAAAGCAAAAGCAAAGGAAAACCCTCGCCGAGTGTCAAACATCCATTCTTTAGCAATGTTTGCAAAAGCTTAAAATAAGCACTTTTACACTTTTGTTTTAAAAATAGTAGATTTCATGTTTTTAAATATCTATTTCTGCTTTGACATTAGTATAAAGTAATTTATTTCAAGCAGAAGCTAGAAGCAAGTCATGTTTTTTTCTGCTTATACATACAATTTTTTTTTTCTAATCAATACAACTTCTAGGTTTTATATAAATCACTTATTATTTCAAAAACACCCTACTTTTTCTTAAAAGCAATTTCTCCATAATTTCTAAATTTAATGTATTATTCTAAAGTAAAAGCAATCGCAAATACTCCTTTTATATTTGGTCAAAATCACTTTATTCTCAAACACTTGATTTTAAACAATTTTAATAGAGTTACTACTTTTAATCACTTGTTCAAAAGTTCGAGCAAATCAAAACAGTCCCTCAGTCACTCATTTTGAAAATGTGAGATTCTCCTTTTGCTCGATTTTGGTTTGTGTTATTCAATTTCGGTGATTTTGTTGAATTGTTTTGTATAAAGGCGCGGCCTAAGGATAAGAAGAAGGGAAGAGGGCCGCCGAGGGTTCCGGCACCGCCGCTCCCGCCGAGAAAAGATAAGTACGACGACGGCCAGGTTGTCAAAATTGAAATTGATGAGTCGTTTAAGAATTGATCGAGCATGGCATTTCTCTTTCATTGTTAATTTGGAAAGTTGCTATTGAGTTCGTTTTGAATGAATTTCGCAAGTTATATTTTTGTTCGCATAATTCTGGCTTTGTAGTTCCATAATTGAATTGAGGACTGGCACATATAATAGTAATATTTAATACTCATTCAACAAGATAAGTTTGTAATAAGAATTCTAATACATGTAAACGGAAATGGAGGTAGAATTGGGTTGAATTGATTGAGGGTTGTTGTGGGCAGCGTTGAGAGGTTTTGTTTGATATATGAATCATGACTACTGGCTTCGTGGCGGTGATGAGGGGTTTTCCGATCAAGGTCCATTGATTGCGGGTGGATGTATAAATGAGTTGCAGGTGTGGAATCTTGTCGAGGTGATAGGTCTTGGGGCATGTTTGCCAGCAAGTATTGTACTGGATGGTATTAAACTGTACCACTAGTTCCTAAGTTTACTATGAGTTACTCATCGGACAATACAATCGCGAGGCCCGATATAAATCCACTGTTTTTGGCACTGTGGACAGGATATCATTTATCACGTCCTTCGGGTTATATGCCCAATTACAAATCTACCCCTAAAATGTGAGATAAGAATACTGGAAGACTTCCAAATCTCAATTTAGGCGTAGCAGTCAACCCTACTTCACTTCACCCGACGAACAAAAAAGTAAAATTACATTCTTCACTGATTCCTCCGAGAAATGAAAGGCTACTTGAGATGAATTTGCTAAAGAGCACTCCGTGCTCTAACCGAAAGCTTGTTGGCTGTTTTAGAGCTAGTCGACCACCTCGTTGTTCTTCTATTTAATCTCTGTCTGATTGTGTAAATCCGAGTTTGTGCTTGAAGCCCTTTTTTTTATTCACGACATTCATTTTGCCTTAGTATGATTGCTGGACGTTCCGAACTTCAAGCTGATTTGGGCGATAGTGTACACGCCCAGATTTACTCGTGTGGTTATAGGGGTTAACAGGATCCTTTAGTGACAGAGACTGTTGGGAAACTAGAGTATGCAGCGAGAGGTTGTGAGAAAATTGACTTTGTTTCAAAAATGAGAAGGGTATTTATGTCAAATACTGATTATATAATGCTACTCCATATTATTTTAAGTGTGTTATCTAGCTAGGTAGACGGTGGACTAGTTGTATGACTATAATCTGAAATTGTGGAATCTAGTAAGGTACGTGGATAAAAAAATTTATGATTCTTAAAGCCCAATCTAATATCACCTTAAACGCCCATCAGGACATCCTAGTCCAGCTAGTAAACATGCCTACATGTGTAGCATGATTTTTGCATTATCAAATATACTTAAGGTGCGTTTGATTGGGTTGGGATACAACACAAGTCTTTGTTTATATTTCATTGTCCCAATCTCTTACATACATCATATCACCTTTTACAGTTAATCATTTTTACAATCATCCCAAACAAACACTCATTGTTCTTTCCCTAAATACTTGCCTCAAATGATTTATTTCAGTCAATAGTTCAATGCAAGTCCCAACATCAACCAAACACAACCTTACTCACACTAACAAATAAATGAAAGGAAGGGTGATTGGCACGGCGTATTACGGTCATATTGTATATCTATTAAATATCACCATCATCAATCATGCATACCAACACGTATTTGTATGGTTATGTGTTAGTGCAGACAAATGTGTAACTTATCATCTCGACATAGTGGTCCTACCTACCATTAAGCCAAATAGCTGCACCAGATTGTAGACATCATGGGTGCGCTTTACAAAATGTAGCTTCGAGAAAAATTCGGGCCGGATACTCGTGGGAGAGGATACCAGCAAAATTGTATGTAATATCACTCTTTTACGAGGCACCAAACCAAAATCCACAAAAACCCGATTCAAACCTACCCCTAATAGACATTAGAGCTGACTTTAAGAGCATCTCCAATGGAGCTCTATAATGACGATGATACATCAGCCTTTTGTTTTCCTCCAGTGAATTGCGTCATCCTTCTTCATAATACTGCTCCCCCTTGTTTTGTTGTACTAGTTGCGCAGCACTTCCACTGCGCTACTAATTTCTTTTACTTTTTTTTTTTTTTTATCTTTTGTATTATCTTTTCAATATCTTGTAGTTATTTTATTAGTATTTTGTGTTTATCTAAATTGTGATGTACATTTTTATTTCTTTTCCTTCTAAAATGTATCTAATAAAAATTAATTTAAGATTGTTTTAGTTATATAAAAAATATTACTTCCTTCGTCCCAGCTTAATTGACCAACTTGTCATATTTGTTTGTCCCAATCAAATTGTCCTAGTCCATAAATAGCAAATCCTGTCACAATCTTCACCCTCAAAATCTCCACTCTTAATCTTCACCTTTGAAAAAGTCAAAGATTTCACAAAATCTGTTTTTCCTTAGTCTCTGTGCCTGGCCAATTAGGCCGGGACGGGGGAGTATAAAATTATTACACATTAAATAAATTTACAACGACAAAAATAGTAAATAAAATCGCACAACATGAACAAATACAAATTACTCAAATAAAAAATACAAATAAAATAAAAGTGAAAATATAAATATTGACATTTTATATGGAATAATTTTCAATGTAAATATAGTTTATAAATAAAGTAATATAATGAATTGTAGAATAAATGGATTTTATGGAATCTATTTTTAAGTATAAAAAAGTGCAAACTGCTGAAGAAGGTGTGCGAATTTTGATGTAAAGTTGGACAAAATCTACAATAAAGTAGATCAATCTGCTAGAGATACTCTTAGAAGTAACTTCATGAGTTCTCACCATGAAATTAACAATCGAAATTTGTACTAGATGACATTTTGCAAACAACTATAATTTCAGATTTGCAACTAAAAAATATAATATGGCAAAGTACAAAAATATTAAAAGTTGAGATGACAATGATTGCTATGAGCTCTAATAAATTACAACTTATTCGGCTACATATCCATCTCAAATCATTCATAAAATAAAACACTTGTCACCTAAATTTCAATGAAAAAAACTAACTAAATCAACGAACACAATCATAAAAAATATGTTGTTTCTCTTTGAGTATATACGAATTTGGTCAGTCCGGTTAATCGAACAACTAGACAGATTTGAAGTAAAAGTAGAACTAATTGATTGGGGACATAAAAGAGGTACTAAATAGCTATGACTGAAACGAATTCTAATCTTGTATCCGGGAGAAACTTCTAATGTAGGTTGCCAAACTATCTTACAAGTTGGGTTATATAGGGACAGTTTCAAATCTTTCATCGAAGAACTCCTAGTGTAGTCTGCCAAACTAACTTACAAATTAGTTACATAACGACAGTGGAACACCATTATCGGTACAATAATCTCTCCATTTGGCTTGACACCAACCCACAATGAAAAACATCTTGATAACTATAGTATTTGCTAAACTCAAAAATTCATATCCAATGCTTGACGAGTTAAAGCTTAAACTACCTTGTGCAAAAAGGTTACATTACAGCTAAAAGAAACTTCATATTCTTGTATTTAGTATACATAAAAAGTAGTGAAGAAAATGATAAAGTGCATGTACAGATTTAATTTCAGCGAAATTATTACATCAATCATACATACTTCTGTAGTGAGTTTTATTATTTGAAGGCATGTAGCTTCAAAATTACTTTGGGCATATTGAGTTATTAAAGTTCATATAACTAAACTGTTCGTGTTTAAACATATATATATGTACATCATTCATTCATTTCATATATGTGTGATTGTTGGATAAACACCTTAAATTTGGGAGTTTGGTAAACGATGTTTATACATGTACTTACTGATGCGTTTGTCACCTCATCACTAACTCCGCTTACTTTAGATTTTCTTCATCTACGAAAAAAAAAAAAAAAAGTCATTTTCCACTAACATAATAGAAACAAAACATGCATATATTTTATTTCACCTTCTCCACCAATCAACTAGGGGTGTGCATGGAACTCGAAATTTATCGTATTTTACCCAAGACCAAACTGAACACATACCAAATTGAAAAAGAATCGTTGACGTTTGACTTTCTCTGAACCGAACTTAACCAAAAAAATTATAATATGGTTCTGGATATTCAGTAATATCCATACTGAAAACCGCATCAAAATCTATCGTACTGATATGAATCGTCTCATACCGAAATCGTGTTTACAAAAATATATAAATACATTAATCATTTCAGACACGGAGCAGTTTACAAGTTTTGACATAATTTTTATATATTAATAGTTTTGGACAACCTTATTTGAAATGTTTACTTATGACTTGATGTTTATGTCAAAATAAATTTTAATTTTAGTTGTAACACTGATGAGAGTATGTTGATTTTTGTTTTCCAGTTTTAACTTTGATATTAAAATTTTGAAAAATCTCTGAATAATCGAGTATATCGTATCGAATCAAATCACCTCACCAGATCCATTAAATCTGAAATACTGTATCTGAAATATAAGATGAAACACGATAACACAATAGGTGGCCTCATGTACTGCTCGTACGTCATGCCAAGATCAGACTCATTAATAGACCAACTAAACTTAAATACTCCAGTATTAATTGCTATCAATTCCCATATTTATAATGCTTACAACATGAATTAAACATTTCAGAATTTGTGAAATATTATATACGCATTTCATGATTGATCGGTTTGAGAGGTCATCTGTCCTTTTCATAGGTGTCCCTATGAAAGTTGTCAATCAGAATTAACAATTGAAGGGTGTGTTTGGGCCCAACTAATTGAGGAGGCCCCAACCAAATGGGTGTTTTAGTACTACGGTTGTTAGTAGTTCATAGGGTCCGTTTGTTTAAGATTGAGTTCAGTAGATTTAGAGGAATGAATCTCAATAAAGCACATTCACTAACTTCCTCAGTTAAATTTAGCTCAGCACTCCTCAATTTTAAGCAAACGGACCCATAGTGTTTCCTTCAATTTAATAAGGGAAGAAAATGTTATAAAATATTACATCGGGTGTACGGTGCAATTCAAATTGAGTATCATAATTTGTGTTTATAGGTATTATTGTTTTGGATAAATGTATTATTGAATAAGTGATATATTTAAACATAAACATTAATGCCTATTAATACATATTTGCTCATGATCAAAATTGCATGGAGATTCGTGCAACCGGTGTACAAGAAGCCTACTCTTTTTAACTAAATAATATAAAGAAATTCCAACTCATTTTACAACCAACATCACCAAACACACCTTTTATACTCAATCCACTTCCTCAATCTTATTTTCCATTTTTTTTTTCTTTCCATATTGTTTAAGTATTTTAGTTGCTTTTAATTATAGAATAGTGATATTATTAATTTCATCAAGGTTAAGTTTAGTTGATATCAACGATTATATTTATATTACCGTTGGCAAAATAAAAAGATCCTATAAATACATGTCAATTCTTTTATTTTTTTAACTTCCACAAATTTCTCCTATCATTTCTTACTATTTATTTTTTGCAATTTTTACTCTTGCGATGGAAAGAAATTCTTGGACGAATTGGTTCAATAATTCTTCTAATTCGGAAGAAAATTTCAATCCTCGTCCTCAAAATTCTAATACTGATTCCCAAAATTTCACCATTCCTCCCAACATGATACCAACTCAGAAAATTCCAATCCATCCGAATCCTCAGATGAATCCGATGGCTACCCCGGGTGCTCCATATTATATGTATCCACGTGAATTGACTCAATTTTCTTTCATGTCGCCCCCTCCTTATGGTCTTCCTCCTCAAAGTTCACCAACGATGTCTCCAAACTCGTCTAGAAGATGTAGTATAGGCAGGTCGAGCACTAACAAGAGTGTAATATTCCGTCCTCGGGTCCAACTTCTTCATTCCTACCTCATTCGTCTCCTCCAGGGATCGAGAATATTAATCTCGATGCAAAGGCGTATTCTGAATGGGCGGGCACTGTTCCAAAAGGAAGAAAGTCAATATATAATGCAAGATGGAAGGGGCCAGAAAATGAGTTGCTTGCAAGGTGTTGAGCGAATATCAGCGAAGATTCAATGATCAACAACGCTCAAAAGTTATACCAGATGTGGAAGAGAATCGGGGTGGATTACAACAAGAATCGACCCGCAAACTTTCCGAAGCGAGAAGGGGCCCCAATGAAGACGCATTTTTATATTGCTCAAAGATTCGTGTCTATCTTTAATGCAAATTACATTTCTCTAAAGGAAAACTGGGGAAGCGGACACAGTGATGTTAATATCCTGATGGAGGCGTTGTCGCAGTGGGAGAAAACTAATGGTCAGGACTTCAATAAACTTCTTGGTATGTGGAAGGTTCTAAGTGTATGTCCTAAGTGAATTAACCAGCAAGACTGTGATCATCTCGGTAAAAAAGTTAAGAACTTCTGAGTTGGGGGTGTACACATCTTCTTCCAACAATGAAAACGACGATCCAGACTGCACTTGCCCAATCAGACAAAAACAACAAAGAGGAAAGGCAAAGGAAAAACTGACATTTACGAAGAGATCAAGACGACTCTTGATAACAATATGGAAGAGTATAGGACCATTTCACAGCAGAAAATAACCGAGCTAAAGACCCTCAATCAAGCAAAAGATTACGACATATTCATGAAAGATACCACAAGGATGACTCTGGAACAATTTCGCGTGCACTATCAAGTGTGTGAGGAAATTAAGAAAAAGTGGGGCTAGGGAGTATAGTTATTTCGTATTTTTTAAATTTTGAGGGTGCTGCATTGTTGTTGGTATTTAACTAGTGTGGTGTGTTATGTGTTTTATTTCTTGTAAGTTATGTAAGAATGTTATCAATTTAGTTTTTGAGAAAATGTGTCATTACAAGCTAGCCGTTAAAAACTAGCGGTTACACAAAGTAGCTGTTACACAAAGTAGTCGTTACAAACTAGCCATTACAAAGTAGCCGTCGTAAACTAACCGTTATTATTTGATCTATAAATGGAATGTCATACTTCATTTGCAGCAGAATTCCAACAACAACTATTTCGCTCAATAACTTCTTATACTCCTATTACGAGCTAAAAATGTCTTCAAGTCCAAACAACAACCCTAATACCGATAATGATGTGGTGATCGACGAATATTTTGTTGATGATGCTGATGATAGAATGTTTTTGCGAATTCTAAATCAACAGAAGATGTTGTTCGATGTTGCAGAAGGCTCTTCCGGCCCACCAAAAAGAAAAAGATACGTGCAATAAGATCATGAAGGAGCACACACTTCTTTCGTGCAAGATTACTTTTGTGACAAACCAACATATAATAGTGATGTATTTTGATGGCGTTTCCGAATGAGGCGAGACTTGTTCACTATAATAGTCGATGCCTTGGAATCATATGATCCATCCTTTCAGCTTAGGATTGATGCATTGGGAAAGAAAGGTTTCTCTCCACTTCAAAAATGCACAACCGCAATTCGTCAATTGGCATATGATGGTCCAACCTATCTTTTTTATGAGTATCTACAAGTTGCCGAAACTACATGTATTGAATGCTTGTTTAACTTTTAACGCTGCGTAATCGACATATTCGGTGAAAGATACTTAAGAAAAGCCACTGCTACGGTCTGTCAACGTTTGATCCATATGCATGAGAAGAGACATGGGTTTCCTGGAATGCTAGGTGGTCTCGATTGTATGCATTGGGAATGGAAGAATTGTCCAGTTGCGTGGAAAGATCAATTCACTAGAGGTGATCACAGAGTTCCAACAATAATGCTTGAAGCAGTTGCATCCATAGACTTGTGGATATCACATGCCTTTTTTGGAGTTGCAGGTTCAAATAATGACATCAATGTGCTCAACCAATCCCCTTTGTTCAACAACGTTTTGCAAGGGAAAGCCCCGGAGATAAATTTCATAGCAAATGGTATTCCTTACAGTAGAGGATACTATCTAACGGATGGAATATATCCTGAATGGGCAACTTTCGTCAAGAGCTTTCAATGTCCAACTTACCCAAAAAGAAGTCATTTCAAACAAATGCAAGAGCCTGCAAGGAAGGACGTCGAGCAAGCATTCGGGGTATTTCAAGCTCGTTGGACAATAATCAAAGGTCCGGCACGTCTTTGGTACAATAGTAATTTGAAAGATATCATGTATACTTGCATTATTTTACATAACATAATAGTTGGAGACGAGGGAGAATCGACGATCAATTGGATGGATGAACACAACATCGACAACATCACAACTACTCCATTTTTTCAAGGTTCCATCAGAGGTTTTAATGAGTACATACAAAGAGATTCCAACCTAGGGGATAAGGAAAAACATGATCAACTTCGAGCCGACTTGATTGAGCACATATGGGTACAATGCAAAAGTAACTAGTTATATTTCAAGATTAAATAAGCATGTTTATTATTTGTAATTTTGATTCCGAGTTGTATTGATCGTTTTCTATTTTTCTTTTTTCCTTTTTAGTTTCATCATTTTAAATAATAGTATGTAAACAAACGAATCAATTTTTTTTTTTACTATTATTACAAAATTTAGAAAAATTAATTAATTATATTTTTTAATAAAAGGAAAAAAATAATTTTTTTCCCGAAAATTTAAATTAATTAAAAAATAATTATGAATATTATTTAAATTAATTGTATGTGTGACTCCCAAATAGTGTCATTTGTATCTTGAAGGATTCGGGAGAAATAGGTACAAATTAGGTGGGTATTAACTTTTGATGTGGTAATGATGTGTCCGGCACAAATGGAGTTTGCATTGATGATGCTCTTACTTCAATCAAATAGTAACTCAGCATTCCCAATCGTAAACAACAAGACATTACTTTCTACGAAGCAAAGAATATCTAAATAGTGAGAAATTCTTTCCTCTCTGTAGAGGTAGCGCCCCCACACCATTAGATATATGATATAACCGTACATGGGCATAAATGTAACTTTATTCACCTTTTTTGCCTATGTAGCGTAAGTCTAAACAGTCACAAAGCCATATTCTGCAAATAGTCAACTCCAAAAATCTATTCATTTTGATTTGAAAAAAAAAAATTATTCATTTATTCGTTCACATTTGTAACAGCTGACGTCACTAATTTCTTTCTTGAATAACCAAGTATGAATTCATGGCAAAATATTCTTATTTACGTCATTTATTTAGGGGTAAATAACTTTTAATCGATTAAGTCTTACAATTTTTTATTTAAAAACATAGTTTGCTCATTTTCATTTTAGTCTTTTAATTTTAAAATTTTGATAAATTAGTTCTTTAACGAATTCAATAAATTGAACATTATCTGTCGTAAGCAGTGACAAAACTAATTTATCAAATTTTAAAAAGTTAAATGATCAATTTATTAAATTTTGAAAGTTAAAGGAATAAAATCGAAATGATCAAGTATAATTTCCTTAAAAGTTAACCTTATTAGACTAAAAAAATTATTTACCATGTGTTTAATATATATAATTTGATAACTTATAACAACATAAAATTTAGGGCAAGACTATTAACACTTTTATTTCTTCTAAAACACTTAAAAATTAGTGTTGGTCAAACACTACATTTTCGTGTTTTATAAGTGTTTAATTGCTATCAACTTGTCACTAGAAAAAACTAATTTTTTTCTTGGAATATATTTAGAAGAATTGGACATGTTAATATCACCACTGTATATGTATCTAGGTTTTTAAGTCATTGAATTGTTTTATGGAAAAAATGTGTGTGCATAAAATGCATAATAAGCCTTAATGTATACATGGTGAGGAAAATTAAGATTTTGGTCTCACAGGACATATAGTAGTTGCATTTTGGTCCCAAAGTTTTCACATTTGATCCCACAAATACAAAGACGAGCACATTTAGCCCCACCGTCACATTTTCTGTTAATTTTGGTAGCACTTTTAGTCCCAAAGTTTTTGTGCAGTTCTGGTCCCAACAAAACAAGCACTATTAGTCTCAAAGTTTTGTGCAGTTTTGGTCTCAACCAAACAAGCACTTTTAGTCCCAAGATCTTTTTATGTCTTTCGTCCCAAACCAAACAATCATTTTTTCCCTCCAGAAATCAATTTTTCAATTTATAGTTGATTGGATCTCTTTTCCTTTCCTTCCATACTCCTCTTTACATCAACCTGCATTTTCGTCTCCAGACTTAGCTGTCACTATCTGAAATATTTGGAGTTTTTTCTTAATATATGGCACACTTAGGAATATGATCAAATATATAAATCACCAATATAAAGTAACTGAATCTCGTATCAGCTTTTGCTTGATATTCGATTTTGCTACACCAATTCATCCGAGCCACTTAACCAAAAAAATCGTATAAATATAAACTGATTCTCCGTGAGTAAGCTATGAAGATGTAATAGGAAAGCAACAATCTTTCCGCCATTTTGCTTCCACCTCTTACAACCAACATTTAAATAATTTAAACACACATATTATGGAAATTATGTGAAGCAGAATAATGGTACAATACTCCACAACCCTTTTTATGGATATTATGAATGCAAAACAATGGATCATGAATATTGAACATATATCCTATATAAATGAGAAATATCAGCAAGCAAAGTTCTTTTTTTTATCCCAACCAAATAGAACATTGGAATGTAGTTAAAAGAAATTAATTGTTTTCAAATCCATGATCATTGAAACAACAAGAGATTTGCCACTCTATGAATTTCATTTAAATGAGAACATTCTAATTAACTTTTGGAAATCTAGAAAAACTGATTATAAGATGTAGGATCTGAAAAGGTCTTCATTATTAGTAATTTGTACTTGTATAATTGAATGAAAAATGGTCTGTAACATCTCATGTCTCCACATTCTCAAATCCAAATTCATTTGAATTCCAACAAAAAAAAAAAATACCTCATACATGGATTCATCAACGGTCTCCTTAGCAAATTAATTTGTCTAGATCTTGAGGGGCCCACAAATGATCCACGGGGCAAGACGCCCTTCATCAAGCCTCACCCATGACTTCCCCTTCCCGCTCTAATGCATCAAATTGACCCGACCCGCATGCAAATCGCGGCAACTATTCTCTACATTATACCCACCTAGACCATGTTGATTCCACCTGGGATCAATCCATTCTACCTCCCCTCCAAAAACCAATATGAAGGGAGGCAAAGACCCCAACTCATATATCCTCCGCCCCCTCTGTAACTCCATCCATTTTCCAATTTGTTTTGTGTAATCTTTTCTTCTCCATCTCTCCAGATCCATCATCATCACCCCTTTGTTGAAACAACACCCTTATTCCCTTTAATCATGCCCGAAAAAATTGGGTCGAATTAATATGCGACAAAAAAGAAAAGATGGGACTGAAAATAAAAAAACTTGGGACTATAAATGTTTGCGAAATTTCTTGTGGGACTAAAGATGCTCGATTGTGAATTTGTAGGATCAAAAGTGAAACTTTGGGACCAAAATGCAACTGCCTCGTGTCCTGTGGGACTAAAAGTGCAATTTTCTCATATTTATTACGTCATTTAATGGACATGTGCTAAGCACATGACCAAAAACTTTAATGATAAACATTGTGGGACTGAAAATGCAAAAACTTGGGACTATAAATGCTTGTGAAATTTCTTATGGGACTAAATGTGCTCGGTTTTATATTTGTGGGATCAAATGTTAAACCTCTGGAACCAAAATGCAACTGTCCTGTGTCGTATGGGACCAAAATCGTAATTTTTTCTACACTTGGTCAAAATTCATTTGGTCAAACTTAACTCTCCCCTCTCTCCCCTGTTACCTTTTTTTATTGTTCTTAACAAAGAGAAATTACTCTTGCTCTATTTCTCTCTCTTTAAAAACTAGGGATTCGTTGCTCCACCTTTATTTCTAGATCTGTGCTTTGTTTTTTGTGTTATTCGGTGATGCTTCCTTTGAAATATGCCTTGTACGAGGAGCGCTCGGCGGCTTCCACAACCTGTTCGGCGGCCCAAGTGGTGTGCATGTGTCACAGAGCGACGGGCCCTACAGCTTCTTGATGACGCGCGCTATGCCTGGATAGTGTTGTGAGGATGTGCTCTGCGGTGATGCAATATGAGCCTGAGCTCATGTTCTAGATGCTTAAGCACCAGATCGAGGAGGTTTCCGATGAAGGTGGGGCAGCCACGATGGCAATATCTGACGACCTTGCATACTGCTTCAAAATGCCTTGCTTGGTGTCCGCGACCTCTTGTAGCCTGACTGTTGCTGCTTCTGCTAGTTATAATGGTTACTTCTATTACAATGATGAGAGTTATGCGTTATAGATAGGATATCTTTTGTATTTGTAAAGTATTGTGTGTATTCACTTTATATGGTAGGGATTAATTAGTTCCGTAATTATAGGCAGGATTAGTTTATTTCTCTTGTATATGTACGGTAATTTTGGAATGAGAAAAGCAAGAATTTTGAATTCTTTCATGGTATCAGAAGTTTAGGGTTTCTTCTGCATTTCTTTTGCGCTGCTTCCTCATCTTTATTCTCTTCTGACACCAACAGTATCTCTCTCTCAATTCACCATGTCGACGAGCAAGAACTCTTTCCACCCTGCTCTTGTTGTCTCTAACATAAAAAATCATATCTCAATTACCCTAGAGATGGAGAACGTCCAATACGCAACATGGGCTAAACTTTTCAAGATTCATGTCCGATCGCACCGTGTTCTCCATCATATTCTTCCCTCTGCCGATACTGTTGCTCCGACGACCGCTGAAGAAAAGGAGCTCTGGCAGACCCTTCACGCCACAGTCCTTCAATGGATTTACGCGACCATTTTGACGGATCTTCTTCATACGATCCTCGAACCCGACTCTACTACTGCGGCGACTTGGAAACGTCTCCAAGATATTTTCCAAGACAACAAGCATTCCCGTTCCATCAGTCTCGAACAGGAATTTTCAAGCACAAACATGGAGGATTTCCCGAACACCTCGGCGTATTATCAACATCTTAAGTGCTGGTTCGTCTGCTTCGGTTTCTTGAACCTTACTTGAGTTCACAACATCTAGCTATTTCTTTTTCACCAAGTGCTCCTCTAACTGCACAACATTACAGTGCTCCCTTGGATTAACCACTGTGTCACTCGGATATTGGCTCTGCTTGTGTTGAGCCCCTACAATCTTTATCAATTGGCTCATGTTTGATGGCAATTCACCAATGCTTGCTTGAGTCTGAACCAATGTGTTCTCGAGCCTTGTGATGTTAGCCCCCTGTCCAGTTATGTGCTTGTTTAGCTCAATAAACTTTCCATCTACTTTCTTCTCCAACTGAGCTAGTTTCTCATCATATTTAGCAAACTAGGACTGCACAATCTCCTCTTCTGTGGGCTTCGTGCCATCATGAATCATCCCATTTGTAACAGTAAATCCGGGTGGCAGATTAAGTGTATTCTGCGAGTTATCATAGGAAAAGTTCCGATGGCTCCGATTCTGGGGGTACTGATTATATCTAGGCTAATTGTTCTGGAAGTTGTTGAAGTTTCGTTGATTCACAAATTTTACGTCTTCAACTTATTCCTGACCCCCTAGTTGTTGTGCTAACGTTAGATTAGTTAGCAAATTTACCTGACTTATCAAGGCTGTCAGCTGCAATATCAGCTTTTTATTCGGCTCAGTGTTGACTGCTTCCACTTCCATTACATTCGCCACTTTCCTTGGCAGGTTCCTCTCATTCGACCATTGGTAGCTTGTTCTGGCCATAGCGTCCAAGATTGAGAATGCCATCCTCACTGACTTCTCCATCAAACTACCACCTGCAGCTGCATCTACCTGGTTTCTGGTCGGAGCAAGCAGCCCATTGTAGAACTTGCACACTTGCTACTTCTTGGTAAACCCATGTTGATGGCAACTCCGAATAAGATCCCGGAATCGCTCCCAAGCTTCTCCAAATGGTTCTTGGTCTAACTGCTTGAATTGATTGATCTGATTCTGCAGGTCGAGCATCTTGCTCGGTGGAAAGTACTTCAACAGAAAAGAAGCACCCTTCCCAATCTCTGATATCTTCCAACGAATTAAACCACTGTAGTGCTCTGTCCTTCAGTGAGAAAGGGAACAATCTCATCTTGACCTGCTCCTGCGGCACATGATTTATCTTGATGGTGTCCGCCAGTTTGCGAAATTTTATCAAATGTACATTCGGAACCTCCCCCAAACTGGTTTTGTTGCACTATATTGATTAGTGCAGGCTTTAGCTCAAAGCTGTTGGCATTCAGTGGTGGGTGTTGTACTCCTCCTGTCCGCTGATTTGGATTAGGCTTCAGGCAGTCGCTGATGGGAGTATCATCTTCATCTATTTCCCTTGGTTCCTCGTGAACCTGTGGCCGCTTTTGTTGCAACGGTGGCTGCTGTGGCGGTAATTGCTGAGAAATAACAGTGACTCTGTCATCCAGGCACGCCTGAGCTGTCAGTACTCTGTTCATGGCTTCATCCTGGTTTGCTTGCTGTGGTGGGTTCTCCATTTCGGACGCGAGATTCCTTCTATTTCGGTGTCTATGAGCTGTCGCTTCAATTTCTGGATCGAAAGGAAGAAGAGTTTCTTTTCCTTTTGACCCGGTGTGCATGCGAAGCCTGAAAATACCAAAAACAACGAATACCGCGTAACACTAAATTTAAAAAAATAAAAAACAAAAATTAAACAAAAATACGAAAAATAAAATCTAGTCTAGTTTCCTCCTATTTTTCAAGATAAAAACTAAGTGCTAAATCCTATTCCCCGGCAACGGTGCAAAAAACTTGACACGTCGGTTTTCTAACCTAGTGTTCCGCAAGTATACGGTTGTAGGTGTAGTAGCGGCAGTCAAGGTCGATCCCACACGGAATAGATTTTTAGGTAGTTCGATACCTCGATACTCTAGGATTGTCCTAACTAGATACTAGGTTGCAAAAGGTTGGTTTTACCAAAAACTGAAGAAATTTAACTAATTAACTAAATTACTTAATTAACTATGACTTAACACTTGGCAGACAAAAAAGAATAACAATCAGTGGAAAAAGGTACCATAGGGCTTCGATTTCAGGATATTACTTCAATGTTGAATATGATTAACCTATAGATTTACCAATTCTAGTGTTTATTAGGCGACACAACAATAATCTAACCCTTCTCTCGAAGCAATTAAACTGTTGATTAATTAAGCTAATTACCCTCTCGAGTCAATTAAACCTAATAACTCCCAAACGATCCTAAGCTACGGCCTACACAGTCAAAGACAACTGCGCTTTATGTCATAAGTCTGATAACGATTCCCTCCTCTCGAAGCGGAATTGCTAAACTAAATTACTAAATCTAGGTGATCAAGCTAAATTTAGTTATAAGCATAAATATAGAGATAAACACGTAAAGAACGAAATTACTAAATTAAATCATAATCAAACCATTGTCATAATAATCCCTACTCTCTAACCCTAGGACACGAATAGATTAGCTACTCGTGCCTAGCAATAATCCAATACAAGATTCTACGGAAAACATTGTAAAAGATTAAACTAGAAAAGAATGACTAAACCCGGATAAATCCGTCTCGATGATCTTCGTCTTCTCCGTCCTCCAAGCTTGTATAACTCTTCTTCCAAGTGTATGTGAGAATATGGAGTGTCTCACCCTTTAAATCACGAGTTTAGGGACCTATTTATAGTTATGGGTTGAAATCCTTGAGAAATTAGGACAAAAAACCCAACTAAAACCCGATTTGGTGTTCCGGAATGCTTTTGACGAGGCCTTGAACCCCCGGATGCGTCCTCGTCGAATTTTACTGTGCTAACAGCATAAAAACCCACATTTTGACGCAGCCTTGAAGGGTGGTGATGCGGCCGCGTCACTTCTTGCTCCGAAATGGTGATTTTCTGTCAGCTTGACACACCTCCAGTATTTTGACCATAACTTGAGTTATACAACTCCGATTAAGGTGAAATTAGTGGATTTGGAAAGATATTTCAAAGATATACAACTTTGTCTGAAAGGAGAAAATCCCAAAACGGGTCGGAAGAACCTCAAAAATTAGTTTTAAGTCAGACTTGAAATCCTGTTCCGAGCCCATTTCACCTCTTCTTGGTCCGTTTCGTTTCTAGTTCGCCATATACTCGATATTTTGGCCTAAAATCCACAAAACTTCACAAAACATGTCAAATGGTCCAATGTATACAATATAAGCACTTCTCGACCTTATATGCATGCAACTGCTATAAATACACACCTAAAATCGACCTAAATTCCTGCATACATGACGTGTATCAGTATGTACACTCTTGGAATTACACCACCGGACATGAATTGGTACATGGATACGGGGGCAACATCTCATATGACCGCTAACCCAGGTACGCTCTCGTCTTATTTCAATTTGAGCAAACACCATGGTATTATTGTGGGAAATGGTCAATCTGTTCCGGTTTCTGGTTATGGGCATACTAATTTACCCCCAACTCATAATTCCCTATCCTTGAATCACGCACCCGATATAGTTAAAACTCTTGTTTTTGTTCGTCAGTTTACACGTGATAATAGTGTTTCTATTGAATTTTATTTGATCCTTTTGGGTTCTCTGTTAAGGATTTTCGGACGGGGATGCGTCTCATGAGATGTGAGAGTCGGGGTGTGCTATATCCACTCACCAATTTACACGCCACCGTACCGTCTACCTTTGCTGCTGTGTTACCTACATTGTGGCATGACCGTCTGGGTCATCCGGGAATTTCTATTATTTCTTCTCTTAGACAGAATAAGTTGATCATGTGTGTCAAGCTTGTTCGCTTGGAAAACAGATTAAATTGCCCTTTTTTAGCTTCTAGTTCTTGTATTATGTTACCGTTTGATATTATTCATAGTGACTTGTGGACATCTCCTGTGTTAAGTACTATGGGTCATCGGTATTATGTTTTGTTCTTGGATGATTTTTCTAATTTCCTATGGACTTTTCCATTATCTCATAAGTCACAGGTTTTCTCTACTTTTTTTAAATTTAGAATTTTATCCACACTCAGTTTGAGCGGGATATTAAATCGTTTCAGTGCGAGGAGTTTGATAATCAATCTTTTTGGGATTTTAGTTCTACCATGGGATGGTGTTTCGTTTCTCGTGCCCCCTACATCTTTCCAAAATGGCAAGGCCGAGCAACAAATTCGTACTATCAATCATATGATTCGTACATTACTCACGCATGCCTCTTTACCCTCGTCCTTTTGGCATCATGCACTCCAAATGGCCACATACCTACTAAATATACTTCCGAATAAACACATGTCGTATATCACTCCCCTCCAACGACTCTACCAAAAATACCCATCTTACTCTCATCTTCGAGTATTTGGGTGCTTGTGTTACCCCCTTTTTCCGTCCACTACTATACACAAACTTCAACCTCGCTCCACTCCTTGTGTATTTTTGGGGTATCTATCGCATCATAGGAGTTATAAGTGTTATGATATGGCTACACATAAAATCATTATATGTCGTCATGTTATTTTTGATGAGACACGTTTCCCGTTCTCAGAAGTCAGTAATCCCTCTCCACCATCTTATGAATTTTTAGATGATTCTCCTTCTCCTTATATCACTCATCATCTCACTCAACAACCCGACTCTTCTTGTAGCCCACCTACATCACCATCGCCGGCCCCAACCCCTCCTCCTCCAGCTCCATCTCCTCCGGCTGATCCTCCTCTTCGTCCCGTCACTCGTAGCCAGCGAGGGATTGTTAAACCGAAAAGGTAGTTTAACCTTCATGTGTCAATCCACAAATCCCCATTACCTCGCAATCCATATCTGCCTTAAATGACCCTAATTGGAAATTGGTTATGGTTGATGAATTTAAAGCTCTTATTGACAATAAGACGTGGGAGTTGGTTGGTATTAATGTGATACGGTCTATGTGAATATTTACTCATAAAGAACGTGCTGATGGTTCTTTTGAGAGGCATAAAACCCGTCTTGTAGGTGATGGAAAAACACAACAGGTGGGATTGATTGCGGTGAAACTTTTAGCCTGGTTGTGAAGCTTGCCACAATTCGAACATCCTCAGCTTGGCCCACTCGAAAAAGTGATCGATTCACCAACTTGACGTAAAGAATATATTCTTACATGGTACGCTGCAAGATACCATCTATATGTATCAGCCTCCGGGTTTTCGTGACCCTCATTTTCCGGATCATGTCTATCTCTTGAAAAAATCGCTTTATGGGTTGAAGTAAGCTCCACGGGCTTGGAATATACGGTTTACGGAGTTTATTTCCTCTCTTGGTCTTTCGCGAAGTCGGACAGATCACTCCTTGTTCGTCTTTTGTGATGGAGATAGCATGGCCTACGTTCTCCTCCATGTTAATGATATATTGTTAACTGCCTCCTCTGACACTCTTCGTAGGTTTATTATTTTCCGCTTAAGTTCTAAGTTCACTATGAAGGATCTGGGTCCCCTTCACTATTTCTTGGGGATTACTGTCTCTTATCATGATCAGGACTTATTATTATCTCAACGCAAATATGTAACTGAGATTATTGAACATGCCGGTTTATCCTCCTACAAACCATCGGCCACACCGGTAGATACTAAGCCCAAACTTGGGGCACATGACTGTCCTCCATTCTTTGATCCTACCTTGTACAGAAGCCTCGTCGGTGCTCTGCAATATCTCACCTTCACTCGTTCAGATATTGCTTATGCAGTACAACAAGTGTGTCTCTTTATGCATAATCCTCGGGAAATTCACATGGCTGCTTTAAAGCGTATATTGCGATATGTTCAAGGGATACTGGATTATGGCCTCCACCTATATCCCTCCTCTATCACTTCCTTGGTTGCTTATACTGATGCTGACTGGGGGGGATGTCCTGATACCAGGCGCTCCACTTCCGGCTACTGTGTATTTTTTAGAGATAATTTGATATCGTGGTCGGCAAAGCGCCAACCTACCCTATCTCGTTCCAGCGCCGAGGCAGAATACCGTGGTGTGGCTAATGTGGTCGCCGAGTCGTGTTGGCTACTTAATTTACTTCTTGAACTTCATTATCTCGTTCCGACGACAACCCTAGTCTACTATGACAATGTAAGTACCATATATCTTTCAGTCAATCCGGTCTGAGACCAGCGTACTAAACATATCGAGATGGACATTCATTTTGTCCGCGAAAAGGTGGCTAAAGGTCAAGTTCGTGTGTTACATGTCCCTTCACGACATCAATTTGCTGATATATATTTACTAAGGGACTGCCTCTTGTTTTATTTGATGAATTTTGGAACAATCTCAACGTCCGTGTTCCTCCCGTTTTGATTGCGGGGATGTAATAGATAGGATATCTTTTGTATTTATAAAATATTGAGTGTATCCACTTTATATGGTAGGGATTAATTAGTTCCGTAATTATAGCTAGGATTAGTTTATTTCTCTTGTATATGTACGGTAATTTTGGAATGAGAAAAGCAAGGATTTTGAATTCTTTCAATGCATGGTATGGTGATTCAGTTGGTGGGCAGTGTCTTATTGCATTGCTTGAGTTTAAGTTTTTAGCAATAAAGTTTAGCAGCATCTCCAGTGTTCCTAGTTACTGCTATGTTGTTCATTTCTATTTTATGTGTCATGAGGTACAAGAAATGTAATAAGCAGTTAGTTTGACTCTTAAAAAAATAATTGCATTTTTCTTATACATATTCACATTATTATTATTATTATTATTATTATTATTATCTTTTTTTTTTTTTTTGGTGATGGGAAGTGATGCGACAATTAGACTTAATATGTTATTTTGGAAAACCTCAACCTCTTATTTTGGACTCTAATTTTTTTTTCTATGTGAATCTTCAGGCTACAAAAAATTGGTATATTAAAATTTGCATATATAATGATATATAATCTATTGATATTGTGCATTGTGCGTGTATGTGTTTTTAATCTTTTGAAGAAAGTCTTGTGATTATATTTCTAAAATTTTATCAAGAGGCTATTTGTATAGTATATGAGATTTTTCATAATCACGAAAAATAAATATACAGTATTAAATAACAAAAAAAAAAACAAAATTGTAACTAATAAACTTATACTATTAGGCAATATACTATAAGCAAACGATAAGTATACTGTAACCTGTAACTGCAACATACAAAGAATAACTAGATATACTGTAAATTGTAAACAATGTATTACTAAATGAACTTATACTTTTAAGCAAGCTAATGTATACTATTTGGCAACATAAAATATACTATAAGTAAACAGTAAATATACTGTTACATAGAAAGATAATTATAGTAAAAGTTGCATTGTAAGTAATAAACTTATACTATTAGTTAACATAATATATACTATAAGCAAACGGTGAATATATGTATAGATAATTATAGAGTAACATACAAAAATAAATGGATATACTGTAAATATAAATATTGTATTACTAAAATGAACTTATACTTTTAAGTATATTAATGTATACTAAAAGGGAACAATAATAATACTGTAAGTGTGAAAAAATAAATATATAGAAGTATATATATATATATATAACAAAAAAATAATTATACTGTAATTAATAAACATATACTATTAGGCGACATAATATATACTATAAGCAAACGGTAAATATACTATAACCTGGAAAAATAACTATAAAGTAACTTACAAAAAATAAATAGAGAAAGAAGAAAAAACATTATGTTGTTGATGTATAGAAGAAAAAAAAAGTAGTATAGTTTATTTTAGTTTATAAAATGAATAATTGTTTATTTTGAAGTTTGTTTTGCTGAACACATTTTTTTTGTGAGTAAGTAATGATACAATTATGGTTTTTTTATTGAACACATTGTTAATTATTAATTTTTGTGAAATGAATTTGAATTTTGAAATGATATATATGAGTAATAAACTTTTACAGTTAAACAATATGACTTATATTAATTAATTGATTTCTGAAAAAAAAAAAAAACGGGGTTTCAAGGAAAATGTTAAGGGAGTTCAAAAAGATTTTACTTAATTTGCTCAATTGTTATTGAATAACTTTAAGGGCAGCTCCAACGATGCTGCACAATAGAGAAGGAGCAGCATTTTTTCACTCCAGTGATCTGTGTTAATGCTGCTGTAAAATGCATTTGCTCTACTTGTGGTGCATATGTTGTGCCTGCGCCATTCCTTTTCCCTTTTTTTTCTTTTTTTGTTTAATCTTCTATAGTACTATTTAATAATTATGATGTATATTTTTCTTGTTTCTTTTTCTATTTATAATTTATCTAATAAAAATTTATTTTAGAATATTTAAATTATATAAAAAAAAACATGTATAATCCCAACAAAAATAAAGTAATTGTTATGAAATTACTACACATCAAATAAAATTACACAATATCAAATTACAACGAAAAAAAGTAAATAAAATTACAAAGCTTAAAAAAATATAAAGTACTGAAATAGAAAAACAAATGACACATTTAATTAATTGTTAAAAATAAATTTTAAGGATAATCTTTTTTAATTCAAAAAATAGTACAAATTGCTGAAGAATTAGTGCAAATTTTGTCGTAAAGTTGTGTAAAATCTGCTAGAAAGCTCTAATCAACACCAGCCAACAACTTCGACTTCCTATTTGGGATGGGCTTCCAATTGAATGTATCAACCTCCACATTTCACCATTACTGCTCTTTTATTCACTGGGAAATCACTCTCAATGCAACACCAGATTTATATACACAATTAATGAAACAAAATTGGGATGGATTTTGGGTAGCCCCTCGACTTCATATAAAATCGTTTTCCATCCTTAGGCCAAATATAATATTTGGTCAAATTTGCAGATTTTTAGTCAGATTATGTGTTATGTGCAAGTCTTGCCATGAAGTTTCTTGTGGAACAAATTGCACGAGCGCCGGAGATGCAGTACCCTCACCGTATCCCGCAATTTCTAAGCTTTATTTTTTTGCGATTTCTGGTAATAGTCGCGATTTTATACTTATTGTTGAGAAGAATTTCAGAGAATGGAGCTAAGAGATTTGAAGGCAGGTTAGGGAAACATAGGCTAGGGAGGAGACGCAAGCTGCGCGAGTCATATGAGAGTAGAGACGTGAGCAGAGAGAAAGATGCGACTAAATTGAAGAACCACGTGAGAATTTACTGTTCGGTGTTTTAGGGTTTTTACTTAATGGCCCGTTATTCTACCTAATGAAGTCAACTTAGCCCGTGTACAATAATATTATTGTGCATTCGAGTTTCACTTTTGTTTTATTGATCATTCAAAGGATGTTAGAATATAATAGCCGACATATCCTTCACCTCATTTAATTTCAAACATGGCTTCCAAAGAATATAACCTCCTCTTCTTCTTTCTACACTATTTAGTTAGATTGTAGAAATCGCTAAATGCTAATTAGGTGATAGAGTGAGATCTAACGACTTGCTGAAGATAAATAGGCGGGACCGGTCGGAACATATATATATGATTAGATGGGGAGGAATCGGAAAATAAATATAGACGGTCAATGAGAGTCTAGCGTCGACTAGGCAGCTAGAGCTAGTTAGGAATTTTCACAACACAACTACTTATGCTTCACATCTCAATCTTATTTGAGTGAGTCTTGTGTGTAGCGGTCACGCGGATCTCATTTACTTTGCAGAGTCTTATTCACTCAAATCAAGGAGAAGAAGGAGAGCCCTATTTATCCTTTTTTTTTTCTACTATACTAAAATTAACTCATCACATGAAATGAGATCCGTGTAATCGTCCTTTTTTCATCTTATTTCATCCAAAAGTTAGTTGCTAGGGACTTCATTAGTTATTTAATAACAAAATTCTAACTTATTTCTTAAGTATGTTCTTATTTGGACAAAACTCATTTATGTTTTATCGTACTAATCATATACTTAACATTACTACAACCATATATATATATATAGTAAAATGGAGGGTAGTAATGTTATTTTAACTTTTACTTCAAAAGTTTTACATCATATAATTATTAACTTTTTTTTTTGGTAAGTTCATAACTTTTTTTTTATTTTTTGAAAAATACAAATAACTTTTACATTTTCAATTCAATTTTTATGCATAATATATAAAATTATTTATTTTTCCCTGATCTTCGATTTGACATCCATATCACATATATTATAATGAGATATTTGATTTGAATAAATGGATTGTTTGTTGGTTAATTATTTATGTTAAAAATTGATGTTTATTGTTAATTAGACTATAATACTTTGTTTGGTTTGAGTTGCAACTAAAATTACTAAAATAATTTCTTTTTAAAAAAATATGAGTATTTTTTTATAAAAATAGAACTAATCAATTTATTTTAATTGACGTGAATTTTTAAATATTTTTGTTATTTAAGTCATGCAAGGAGAAAAACCATGGTTTAAATGATAAAAGTCCTTCTTTATTAAATCAAAGGGAAAAAAAAATCAATATCTATTTTATAATCAACTTATTAAATCATCAAATTTTCTAATATATTTTTTTATCATGAAAATACAGAAGCTTTGATCATATGTATAATTATATATTGAAATTGTTATTGAAATTGTATTTAATTACCTGTTTATATTTTTAATAATGTGTATTTTGTTAAGATTGTGATTGGTAAGTTTTCACATTTGGTAAGAATCAAAATTTATTTTACTTTCTAAAGTTGCAAATATATTTTTTTATTTCTAATATATTTATTATTTATTACCTCCCTTTTTTTAGATGTTCTTTTAGCTTTTGTGTTGTGTTTATAATTAAATGTTCTTTTAGTTTTTTTGTTCACAATTTTTCCTATACTATCCCTAAATTTTTTTCCATTATGTAACCTACCATATAATTAGATAACAATAGTAAGTAAATATGGAGAAAATTAAAGGCTTTTAAGAGGAGAGAGAAAAATCTAGAAAGGGACTTATTTGCCTACTCCCACTAATTTCTTATCCAAGTCTAAAAGAATATATAAAATACGGAGGTAGTATACTACATCAAATTAATCGTCATTTGATGATGTTTGATTTGACATACATATGATATTGTAGTGTCGTTCCTAAAATAGCTCCGCCACATGTTAGTTTAGTTTAGTTTTAGTTTAGTTTAGTTTAGTTTAGTTTAGTTTAGTTTAGTTTAGTTTCAATATCATGAAATCTACCTATAATGGTACTAGGTGGGAGTGATGCTTTGTTCTTCGAGTTGTCCGGATTATGTTTGTGATCCTGCAAAAACTAACACTGGAGGGGGTCTCCGGTGAAGAGTCTCCGATGCTCAAGTCATAGATCGAAGGAATGTTTTTTGTTAGTAATTTGTGCGCAGAGTAAATTGAATAGTAAAAATGCTATGACTCATACCTTGACATGGAAGAAATGACAACCTTTTATACTTACCAGATAGAGAGTTAGGGTTAACAACGTCATTTCATCCGTGCCACGTCATCCCTAATCCTAGTCAGCTTACTCAGGCCAACTACCACTGAAGTTTGTGTCAGTGGTCCCCAACCTTTTTGCAGGGAAAAAACGGCTGGCAGTGTACTAGCTGTTAGGTTTTTTGGTCGGGGGCTTGTCCCAGTAGGATCAGGACATTGATCATGGAGGAGATTGTTCATGGTGGAGGTAAGCAATCCGGGACCGCGCTTCGTGCCCTTTGACAACTGTTCCAAGGGAAATCTGGACATGGTTCGCGCTTCGCGCTAGGTCATCTTCAATGGGGAATGTAGACATGATTGTTCGTGCTTCGTGCCCCGTGGAGCACACTGTCCCTGACCGCAGTGATTACCTTCTAGCTTTAGGTACGGGTTCCTCTCTCGTGGAGGAGCAAGGCAACGGTACCATTTTCTAAACTGAGAGTGTGCTTGAATTCCATTATGGCACCACATGTCCTCCTGAAAACACCATGAGCGTGAGAGCATGCTTCGCGCTCATGGTGGACCTAGTCTCTACATCATGTCACTCCTCAGATGTCCCATCAATCTCCTCGTTTCCCGCTCAACTACTTTTTTAAAATCCCATCCCGTCTTTGTCCGTACACGTGGCGGCTCGATTCCTTTCAAAGGTCAGGATGGGTACACGTGTCACAATGTAATTGGGTGTCGTTTCGGTTTTCCCCCCTCTTTTTTCCCTATTAATACCCAAGGTTTGAATTCATTTTCTCCTTTTTAGAGAGAGAATTTCTCAAGTTTCCCGGTGATTTCTCCGATTGAACTCCATTGACGGTGATTTTCCGATCACCATTTCTTTTCTCGCATCCTAGCTCCAAATTTCGCCCTAAGGTACACACTTTTTGGACCTCTGCACTTCTTATCTTACCATGAATAGATCTTGTTCTCTCTCTTTATCGAGTGGCTGGTCAAAGGGGGAGGAGAGCGAAGCCTCCTCCTCCGATCGTAGCGATTCCCCTGAGCGGGAACCCTCCTCCACGGATAATGAAAAAACAGGGGGAACTCCACCTGCTCCTGGGAGAGACACTCTCGCCCTAGTTCGATCTTCAGGAGTTCCCCTTCCCTCTGTTGTGACCCTAGCTATCGGAAGCACGAGCCATCATCCTGCTTCGACTGCCTTAGGTGGGACCATGGTAGTGCATCAGACCTCCGAAGCCTCCTCTTCTAAACCTTGACTGGTAGAATAAAGAACACGATCTTGCCTAGTGCCTGATTTAGGTGGGATGAAATAGCAGGACCCTCCTCCTTTAACCATATGTCCCTCATAGAGCAAAACCTCTTCTCTGTTTTGGAGTTCGTGGTGGAGATACCTGATGATGATGAAAGACCCAACCATCTAGTTCCTCCTACCTTAGCTTTCTGGAAAGTGCATGTTGAGGTAGGTATCCGCCTTCCTATTTGCAAATATCTCAGTGACGTTGCCACTGCCTTTAACGTGCCCTTGAATCAGATCAATCCCTCCTCCATCCAAATCGCATAGCTTTTTACATTTTAGTGAAGGGAAATGAGGGAGAGCCTGATGCCCAGACCTTTATGGCTTGCTATGAGATGAAGCAGAAACATCATTTCTTCTATTTTTTTGCTAGGAAGAATGGATTGTGTACCTTCGTAAAGAAACCCCCCCAGTATAGAGAAAAAATGAAAAGATAGATATTTCCTGGTCACCCCCACTTTGGGTACCTGATCCTTTCCCCATGATCGATGGTTATATAGCCTGCCTCGATACTCTGATGTTGATGTGGATTGTGTTTCCTCCCGCAGTTGCAAGGTGTTCAAGAACATGAACGCTGGGATGCGAGAGCATCCTAAATTTAAGATTGCCCCTCTATTTAGGAAGCAAGCCACACTCTCCCACTTTGGGTTCCAGACCCAGATTGACCTTCCCCCTGTGTAATACCCGCGCCTCTCACAACTCACTGGCCAATATAATTTTTGCATTTCATGCATTCCATATTGTTATGTGCTATTTGCGTGATAGTTTTATAGTAATTAATTTGTTACATTTATTACGTCATTTTATATTTTTGCGACTAATTTGGAGATGTTTAATTTGGTAGTCAAGAACTCCCTAGTCTAAAATATTGGGACATGCTACAAAATTTAAGACTACACGTGACAAGTTTAAAATATGGAACATTAGGTAGTACATGGAAGTGTTAAATATGTAAGGGGGTTTTATTGTTGGAACAACAACAACAACAACAACAACAACAACAACAACAACAACAACAACAACAACAACAACAACAACAACAACAACAATAATAATAATAATAATAATAAGGCGGTGGCGAATTAATATATAAAGATAAGTTCTTTATCATTCTGTTTTGGAAAACCCCAAAATCAAATATTAGGGTGATGCGCCGAGAACCTGGTAAGCAACCGTATTTCTTTGAATTAATCTTTCTTCCATAACTTCATGATTATGGAGTCAGTCAATTCAAACTAAAACCAGGTGAATATTTAAGATGGTTTAGCACACTTTTCCACTAATATGTAATCAAATAAATAATTCTAAATAAGTAATGAATCATAAATTCTATCTTTATCACCTCATGATTACTTTCATCTTTACACATATCAGATTCTTGGGAGATTATTATGTTAGCTTTATTAAATATAGTTGTGTATATTTGTATATGTAAATGTTCATATGTTATTTTATAATTAAAATAACGTAGATTAAATTTGTGTTGAATCTATCCAGATTTTTGGATTGGATGTCAGCTAATTAGCTAATTTCGACCATTGTGCGAACTGAATTTGGACAAATGCAAAACATGAAAGTTGTAGTACGATATGTTAGCTTTATAACCCAACTTGAATCATACAAATATCAATTTTTTAGACAAAGTTAGAGCCTTATTACCAAAATGCGGCGAAGCTGAAATTATCGGACTAAAAGTACGTAACGATCTAGAATTTAATAAATTGTGCATTAATTTGATTTAAAATTGTCGTAGATTGATTACCACTATGGAATAGGAAATTTCAAAAGCTACTCCGGATGACAGTTAAGTAGAAATCCATCTACAACTACAATGCTTGAACATAGTATTTGTGTTTATTATTTGTGATAATTGATTGTTATATGTATTGTTGTATACCTTTGTATAAAGTATTTTGTTCCGTTGCTAAAAACAAACTGATGTGCATCAATCATCAGCATTAGCATCTACAAGAATTACATGTGTACATATAAGAAGTCAAAATAGCATAATTTCATAAATTGATAATGTTTTGGGGTTGGTCACCACTGGCACATTGAGAGTTATATATATTGTATATGGTGTCTCTCGGGATGCTTCGGTGACAGGCGTGCACGCGGAAGAGGTTCCCACTTCAGCACCTTTATGATAAGGAGGTTGTGCCAGTGAAGGGAGCCAATTCCCACGAAAACAGTTTTCTTTTGAGAAAAGAGTTGAAAGAAATGGTTTTGTAAATTGCATCTCATCATTCACGCATTTGTCATGCATGATTTCTGCTTACTGAGCTTTAGCTTACGTAGTTCTTGTATTATAGGTGAGTTTGACTACGCATGAGCTTGATGACTAATCTGGCATACTGTTGAAGCTTCTGGAAGTTTTGGGGCCTCGTGTATATGAATGACGACCTGTGGGGCTCAATCGTGGACTCACTATATATTGCTATCGTTATAACTATCCTTTTTGGGACATGTTCAACTTAAGGAACTTTAATATGTATTGGTGAATATGGTGATGAATGGAGTGTGATGCTTTTGTACTCGATCTGAATTTATGTGAATATGTGTAGATAAGATTTTGGTGTTGAAGAAGTGCTTTAGAATGTTGATTTTGAAAAAAAATAATAATACAAGTTTTGTAACGTTAAAATTGGTATAAAGTAATTCTATAAGGGTGGGTGTGACACCCCAGGGCTGGTACTGATCTTGCATTATCTCCTCTAGATTTATTTTCACGTTTTGTTTTTCAAGTTATTCACTTCGCTCTTCTTCTCTCCATTTTTTTTTATGTAGATATGGTCTGGAAAGTGGGCCTGGTCCCATCTGAGGATGAGGACGATGAGGTGGCGGTCCTGGGGGAACATCCTCCGCCTGCTCCTTCCGCCCCCGCTGCAGAGAACAAAGGGAAAGCTCCTGCTTCTTCCGCAGGAGACAAAGGGAAAGCCCATGTCTCCTCCACTGCAACCACGAAGACCCCTCCAACAAAGACTGTCAGTGGGGAAGATTTCCTCCAACAAAGACTGTCAGTGGGGAATATTTCAAGACTGCGGATCAAATGCATGCCTATGCCGCTGAGTGGAACAAAAAGGCCTCTGGATCTGAGGTCTCACGCAAAGCCTCCTCCAAGAGGCAGAAACCTTCAGCCAAAGGCAAAGGCAAGGAGATTCGGAAGTCCCCCACGACACTTCACCGTGGAGCTTCCAAAGTCACTGCTGGAGCTCAACAAGGAGGAGGCTGGCAACTTCCTATAGCTGCTGCCAACCCTTGAGGATAGCAAAGTCCTCATGAAGGGTGATAGTAGCAAGATCCATGGGACGATCGCGCAGAACCTGGTGCAGGTGAGCCCTTCGCCTTATTTGGCATGATTTCAACACTTCAATTTAATTAAAAAAATAATAATTTCTTCTCATTATGGTTCATCGAATCATTTCATATGGTGACCGGATTCGGTTACCTAATGAAAATGGAGGAGCAGACTACCCATGCCAACGAGCTGAAAGAGGCTCTTGAGAAGAAAGAGGAGGAGGTGGTGGTTGCTGCTTCCCAACTGAATATTGCCGTCTTAGTGAAGGAGGCCCTTCAGAAGGAGGTTGAAGAGCTGAAGTCGAAGCTTGCCGCCTCCGAGAAGACACAGGGTGATTTGATCCTCCACTATGACTCGTGCAAAGCTAAAGCGCGCGAGGCAGGCTACATGCAAGGCGTCAAGGAGACATGTGAGAAGCTCTTCACCTCCTTGCCAGGGCAAGCCCTTCTCGGGAACCTCCACCATGGGTTGATCGAGAAGTATCCGCTCAGCAAATAATACTTGAGAGATATGTGGCCATACATGAATTATTTTGTGGAGGTTGGCCTCTCTTCGGCCGAAACAAGAGGCCTGACACCCAAGCTTAGCTTGACAAGAGTCTCCTTATTTCCTTTTCCTGGTGGTAGCCAGTGGTGCGAGAAGCCACCTTCGAATTCTTGTGCGAAGCCTCCACCTCCGGGTTGGCTCCAGCTGAGAAGTTGGAGTACGAGGTGAGAAGCGCGATGCCAGCTACCGGGGTATCGATACAGCATCCTCCTGAACTGGTGAGGATTCAAGACACCCCCACCCCTGATGTGGAGAGTACTACTGCCAATGAAGGGGGTGAAGCAGTCGGTGGTCATCTTGCTGTGGAGGGAAACGAGGATGTGGAGGAGTAGGAGGGAGCAGAGTGAGAGAAGCCCTAAGTTAGTTAGGGTTGGTAGTTTCTGTTTAGTTTTTTCTTTATGCATGATGGAGGGGGCACTGTTTTAATATAGGTGTCGCCCGATACGCTCCCACTTTGTAATATCCAAATTGTCCCTTCGGGGATTTGTTAATGAAATGTACCATTTTTTGCACCAAGTGTTTTGGATCGTGGCACTGTATTTCTTTTGTTGTGTTTAGAGTTATTTAGTTTCGTGCTTCTTGATATTTTTTCATTCTTGTTTAAGTTGAGATTAACTTCGTGCCTGGATCTGGTGGATATATCCTCCTATCCTTCCCCCTACTTTGACTGCTATTTGCAGTCAAAGTTTTTCATTGCTTTGTTTTTCCAAGTATGCGACTTCGTGCTTGGTAGAGACCAAGGCTTAATGTCTGTTAAAAGTCAGGGTTTCGTGTCTGGTTTGGACTAGGGCCCGACGCTTGGTCAAGGCCAAGACTTCGTGCCTGGTTAAGACCATGGCTTAATGCTTGATTAAGACCAAGGCTTCGTGCCTAGTCAAGACCAAGGCTTCATGCTTGGTCAAGGCCAAGACTTCATGCCTGGTCAAGGCCAAGACTTCATGTCTGGCTAAGATCAGGGCTTAATGCTTGGTTAAAACCAAGGCTTCGTGCCTAGCTAAGATCAGGGCTTAATGATTGGTTAAGACCAAGGCTTCGTGCCTGGTTAAGATCAGGGCTTAATGCTTGGTTAAGACCAAGGCTTTCTGCCTGGTTAAGACCAGGGCTTAATGCTTGGTTAAGACCAAGGCTTCGTGCCTGAACGACTCTGGACTTTCTCACGGTTTACCAGCGCCAAGCTTAGTACTTAGGTTTTCATTATACGACACGAACTCCCGATGATAATTCATCAAAAGGGGATGAGCTAGAGGTAGCTATGTTCCCTTCTTTAGATATATGAAATGTGCTCCACGCATTACATTCTTAAGCGTAGTACTTCTTTAGGTTCGTGATATTCCACGATCTGGGCAACTTCTTCCCTTTAGCTATCTTCAACTCATATCCTCTCCACCCAACACTTGGATACAACGTATGGACCTTCCCAATTCCCATCCAATTTCCCCATGGGCTTCAGAGCGCTGAACCTCCTTAACACCAAGTCCCCCTTTCGCAGTTCCCGCTTCCTGACTTTCATATCATAAGTAGCTTTGAGATAGCCTTTGTACTTTTCTTCGCAGCAGCGAGCCACCTCCCTTTCTTCTTCCAACATGTCCAGGTTCTTCCTCATCAAGGCCTGGTTCTGACTTTCATCATAGTAAAGGATCCGGTTGGATTCAAGGCCCACTTCCGCTGGTATTACCGTTGTTGATCCGTAAACTAGGTTGTAGGGTGCTTCGCATGTTGCGGTTCGTGGACTGGTCTTGTATGCCCAAAGAACCGAGTCCAACTCCTCTGCCCATTTTCCTCCAGCCTTCTCCAGTCGTGTCCTGATTCTGTCCACGATGGTCCTGTTTGTTATTTTAACTTGGCCATTTGCCTGAGGGTGTGCGACAGATGCCCTCCTCTGCATAATCTTCATCATCTTGCACCATTCCGTGGTCTTAGCCCCTACAAATTGTGTTCCATTGTCCGAGACTACCTACAACAAATGTTTTTCCAGAGGAACTTGATCACCGCATCTTCGTTGATCTTTGCAACTGCCTCTGCCTCCACCCACTTAGTGAAATAGTCGATTGCCACGATCAAGAACGTTTTCTTTCCAGGGGCTGCCGTGAACTTTCCCACTATATCATTCCCCCACTTATCAAAGGGACAAGGTGATTGCATATTAGTCAGCTCCTCAGCTGGTAGGTGGATAAAGGGAGCGTGCTTCTGGCATTTCTCACACCTTCGGACCAAGTTTTGGGCGTTCTGCAGCATGGTCGGCCAATAATAACCTGCTCTCAATGCCTTCCTTACTATGTTCTTGTATCCAGCGTGGGCCCTTGCACACCCTTTGTGCACTTCTTTTAACACATAACTTCCTTCCGTCTTTGACACACACCTTAAATAAGGATGTGTGAAATCTCGCTTATATAGGTGTTCCCCGATCATGCAATACTTGGCATATTTTATTTTGGATGGACCATACTCCTCCTGCCTTTGCTCAAAGTAAGCCCTGATTGGTGTCCGCCAGTCATCCTCCTTCTTAATCGTTGCAATCGTCATTTGCCCCAAATCCTTTTCTGCCATTAGGAGGGTGATTTTCCCCGTTCCCCCCTTTTCCGCCGAACTAGCCAACTTTGCAAGGTAGTCGGCCTTCCGGTTTTCGTCTCTTGGTATTTGTTTGATCTCCACTTTCTGGAATTTTACCATCATGTCTACCGCTTGGCCTGCGTACCAAGCCATCTTCGCGCTTCTCGATTCATACGATCCTTGGACCTTCTAGGTTACCAATCGTGAATCAGAGCAGACCACCATGCTTCGTGCTCCCAATTCGTGCCATCTGCATTCCCCTTAGAATTGCTCCGTACTCTGATTCATTATTGGACGTGCGAAAGCCAAATTTATTATGAATTGCATTTCATCTTTCTCCCGGCTTATGATAACTACTCCCACACCACATCCTACATTGGATGATGAACCATCCACATAAACCTCCCATGTGGGTGCTTCAGGTTCCTTCATGTTCTCCAGTATGAAATTCGCCAAGGCCTGGGCCTTGATCACCCTCCTGGGTTCGTACTCCACCTCGTACTCTCCCAATTCAACTGCCTGTTTGACCATCCTGCCTGAAAGATCTGGCCGACTTAGGATATGTTTCAGAGGTAAATTTGTTCGGACTATCACCCGATGTGACAAGAAGTAAGGCCTTAATCTTCGCTTCGTAGTTATGACGACAAGGGCTACCATTTCCACTTCGGTATATCGTGTTTCGGCACCCTGTATCAACTTACTTATGAAATAGATAGGCTTCTGAACTCCTTCCTCTTCTCGAAGGAGGACCGAACTCAGTGCTTCCGTACCTACAGATATGTATAGCTACAGTGCCTCTCCAGGGACGGGCTTCGTCAAAAGGGGCAACTTGGCTAGGTGCTCCTTGAGCTCTTTAAACGCTTGGCTGCACGCTTCATTCCACTCGAACCTACTTTCCTTCTTCAATATTTTGAAGAATGGAACACTTCTCTCAGTCGATCGGGAGATAAACCGGCCGAGTGCCGTTATCCTCCCATTCAGTCTTTGCAGCTCCTTCAGGTTTCGTGGTTCTTGCATTTCTAGGACTACCCGCACGTTCCGTATGCCACCACGATGGCTGTCTTTGGGACATCTTGAGGGTTCATTATAATTTGGTGATAACCCTGATAAGCATCCATCATGCTAAGTAGCTCGCATCCCGCTGTTAAGTCCACCAATTGGTCTATCCTAGGCAACGGGTAATGGTCCTTCGGGCATGCTTTGTTAAGGTCTTGGAAATCGTGGCACATCCTTCATGTGCTCTGCCCCTTAGACACCATTAGAACATTTGACAGCCATTCCGGAAATTGCACTTCCATGATGTGCCCTGCCTCCAGCAGTTTAAGCACCTCGTTCCGGATTGCTTTATCCTTCTCATCATTCACTTGCCTGAGTTTCTGCTTAACTGGTTTCACAGCAGGATCTACGTTCAACGAATGCATCGGAATGCTAGGGTTTATACCACCCATGTCCGCTGAACGAAAAGCGAACAGGTCTGCATTTCTTCTGAGGCTTGCCACTATAGCCACTAGTACTTCCGGGGCCAATGACATTCCAACCTTTGTGGGAAAACAAGTTCTGTCCGTGAACAGCTCCACACTCATTCTCTTCCTATGGCAAGATCTGTACTTCTTGGTCTTCTTCATCCAGTTCCATAGCTTTCAACTTTTTATTGTTCCCCTCTTCGGGACCTCGTACTTCGCTCTAGCCTCCTTGATCATACTCATATAGTATCTCCGCGCATTGTACTGGTTACCAACTACCTCCCCCACATCTCCCCCTACCGCAAATTTCATTTTCATGTGGTAAGTGGATTGATAGCCTGGAAGAGGTTGAGAGATGGCCTTCCCAGTATGACATTGTACTGTGACAGCGCGTCCACTATCAGGAACTTGACCATCCTCGTCTTGACATGAAGCTCCTTCCAGAATTGTGCTTGCAATGTTACTTGCCCCTTCGGGTGTATGACCCCTCCAGTAAACCTGAAGAGGAAAGTCTTCACCGGCTCCATTTTGTCGTTAATGTCCATTTGTTTGAAGCAATCTTCAAACATAATATCCACCGAGCTTCTCATATCGACAAAGATGCGCCTACCGCTACCCGGCTATATCTTCGGTTATCACCAAAGCGTCTTTATGTGGTTGCTACATTGAGCCCACATCACGAGTAGAGCTGGCAAAACTAGTCCGACCCGATGGGTCGGTCCGTTTAACCTGAAATATAGAGCGGGCTAGGCCGGAATATTAGAGGCCCGAAAAAATTCGGGCTTTTTTTACCTGGCCGGAACGGGCTTTTCTAAATTGAATTTTTTTCCCTCACTAATCGAATAAGAAAAATTTAGGAATTAGGTAATATCTTGTGTACTATTTAAAACAAGTTTTTCTTTTTTCTTTTTCTAGCAGAGCATAAATGTATCTATTTGTCGAGAAATTAAAACATTTGACTAATTTAATACTTTATTTCTTCAATTTTATTAACCGAAGATGAAAAATGAATTGGATCCAAACATGCTCATTAATTATTATGTGTCGAGAAAAGGAGAATTGATTAACATGTAGTATAGTATGTACACAAAAATTAAATAACTTGTGACATGTAGTATATAACTATATATCATCATCTATTCCTTCTTTTTTTTTTAATTATTATTATTGTTATATCTGGGATTTGAGACATGTATAGATATGATTCCATATTGCAACGAATAGTAATATATCATCTTCCCATCAGATTTTTTCTTAAGAGAATTAAACTGAAGTTCGCCTCAATATATAATTCTACTTCATGGTTTAAGAAGAAAAAAAAAAAAAAACTCATTGATGGGCTTTTTTGGCCCGATGGCCCGAGATCCGTCGGGCCGGGCCTAGCATTTCTAGGCCCGAAATAAACCGGGCCCGGCCCGGTCCGGTCGGGCCGCCCGAATTGCCAACTCTAATCACGAGGTCCAAACTCTATTGTGGGTGACGAACTGAGTTCACCCACCTCATGTCGTTCCTTCTCGTGCCAAGCTCGCGCACTCCGCAGGTTGGCTTTCCTTTCCCGATTAGAGTTCCCATCGGTGGGTCCCCCTACTATCATCTGTATGTAGTCTTTCTTTCCCTGAGTGTTCTTTTTTGGTCCTTCCTGAGTCTCTTTGCCTTCCTTTTGTCCTTCTGCCTTTTCACCACTTTCCTTTCTTTTGTTCCAGTTACCCCGCTCTTTCCTGACGAATTCCACCAATTGGCCATCGCGGATCATCCTATCGATCTCATTGGCCAGGTGCCGACATGCGTTGGTGGTATGTCCGAATTCGTTGTGAAACTTACAGAACTCGTTAGTTGGCCTCTTCTGCAGCCCGCACTCTCGGCTAGCAAGGAGCCTGAAGTTGGGATGATCGAGAGCTATCTTGAATAGCTCCGCCTGCTGTATGATCAAGGGTGTGTAATTGGTATAGTGGTTGTCTTTATCTACCGGTTCCCGCTTCAGGATTTGGTGTGCTGGAGTTTCCTTCCTTTCATGTTGGAATCTTCTTCGTTCCATTACTTTCTTGTCCCTCCTCTTACCACTCTGGGCCTCCTCCAGATTGATGTATTTATCTGCTCTCTCCAGCAGTTCGTCAAAGGACCGCGGAGCCCTCTTGACTAATGATTTGAAAAAGTCCCCATCCTGCAGCCCTTGTGCCAACGCGTTGAACTTAACCTCAGCTGTAGTGGTCGGTACCTCCAGTGCAGCCTTATTGAATCTCCCAATATAGACCACGAGTGTTTCGTTTGCCCCCTGCTTGAAGCTGAGCAGGGACAATGTTGTTTTGTACTGTTTGCGGGCACTCACGAAATGATGCACGAACTAGGAACTGAAATTCTTCTAAGTTTCTATAATGTTCGGGGCAAATTGCCCAAACCACTGTTGAGTCGCTTTGGTCAGCGTGGTGAGGAAGACACGACATTTAACCCCGTCACTGTATTGGTAGAGTAATGCACCATTTTCGAACAGTAGCGTATGGGTCCGTGGTCCCATCATATTCATACGCCAAAGGCCTGAAGTTCCCCGGCAGGGGGTCTTGTAAGATTTCTTCTGAGAATAGGGAACCTACTGCACGATGGAAATGCCTGGGTTCCTTGTTCTGGCGCAGCTCCTCCAGCTCACGCCTCAAAACTCCCAACTGTTGTGCCACAGTGTTCGCGGCACTCATCGACTGAGCCACCTCATTATCAGCGACCTCCTCATGTTCAGTCCGCGAGGGGGTGACAGCGGGGTTGTGTGCTCCTCGCGCGGGTATCTCACGAGGAGGAATCTCTTCTGCTTCATTCTCTTCTCCGAGTGGGGGATTGCTCGCTCCCTGAACTGGCGTGGTACCAGGCGGAGGCACGAAGCCAGGTGGAGGACCCTATTGGCGAACGCGCTCTCCACAACCATCTTGATCAAATCATTCAATTGATCTTGGGTCAGAGTAAGCACCCTGCTGCCTCCAGCAGCCTGCGTTGCACTGCTGCGTGCCTCTATTGGTGGTGGGGTTTTAGTGTCCCCACCAGGATGATTCCCGACTTCCTTGTCAAATTCAGTACGTAGATGACTTTCTAAGCCATCATTCGCCATGCTATAATGGTTAAACATAAGGAAAAAATGAGAAAATAATCTGCACCAACTCAAATACTGTAATGAGGGAAAGGATTCTCTTGTCCCGTCTCAAAACAAGAAGAATTGATTCCTTCCCACAGACGGTGCTACTGTAGTGTCGTTCCCAAAACAGCTCTGGCACATACAATATCATGAAATCTACCTATAAGGGTACTCGGTGGGAGTGATGCTTTGTTCTTCGAGTTCGTCCGGATTATGCCTGTGAAACTGCAAAAACCAACACCGGAGGGGGTCTCCAGTGAAGAGCCTCCGACGCTTAAGTCAGAGATCGAAGGAATGTTTTGTGGTAGTAATTTGTGTAGTAAATTGAATAGTAAAACTGCTATGACTCATACCTTGACATGGAAGAAATGACAACCGTTTATACTTACCAGATAGAGAGTTAAGGTTAACAACATCATTTCATCCATGTCACATCAGCCCTAATCTTAGTCTGCTTACTCAGCCGACTACCACTGAAGTTTGTGTCAGTGGTTCCCAACACTTTTTCAGGAGAAAAACGGCTGACAGTGTACTAGCTGTCAGAGTGTTCACTTTTTGGTCGGGGGCTTGTCCCAGTAGGATCAGGACATTGATCATGGAGGAGATTGTTCATGGTGGAGGTAAGCAATCCAGGACCGCGCTTCGCGCCCTTTGACTTTTGTTCCAAGGGAAATCTAGACATGGTTCGCGCTTCGCGCCAGGTCATCTTCAATGGGGAATGTGGACATTGTTCGTGCTTCGTGCCCCGCGGGGCACACTGTCCCTGACTGCAATGATTACCTTCTAGCTTTAGGTGCGGGTTCCTCTCTCGTGGAGGAGCAAGGCAACGATACCATTTTCTAAACTGAGAGCGTGCTTCGCAGTAAGTGAATTCCATCATGGCACTACAAATAATAATAATAATAATAATAATAATAATAATAATAATAATAATAATAATAATAATAATAATAATAATAATAATAATAATAATAATAATAATAATAATAATAATAATAATAATAATAATAATAATAATAATAATAATAATAATAATAATAAGATATTCTATTTAAAATATTATTTATTTGTTCATTGATTATTTGAGTAAGATTTTGGTGTTTATTGTGGGTTATACAGTAAACATAGTATTGGTTCGGAATATAATAAGAACCATTCAAATAATTATCTTTTACAAATTATTTTACTTAATTATTTCATTAAAACAACAACTAATCAATTTGTTTTGTCTGGCATGAATTGTATCAAGTTTTCTTCATTTATTACATTGAGAGAAAAATCAATGTATACATTATTGAACACATACTTTATCGAATTAAAACGATAGTTAATATTTGATTCATCATCAGCGTATTAAGTTATTAAATTTGCCAATGTTTATTTGTTATAATAATTATTTTTGTTGATAAATCAAATTATGACTTTTGCTCATATATATAACTCTATATACGATAATTAATCTTAATTTTTTTATTACTTTTTTATATTTTACATATATTAATGTTATTTTTCTATAAATAATTACATTTTGCATCATAAACTATGATATTATACAAGTTGCAACTATACTTATTTTAAATAAGCAAAATTAACCAACTTGATTATAATGTCTTTTTTTCACATGAACCAATCTCAATTATGTCTTTTTTTTTTATCATATTTTACAACCTAATTTTTTTTTTTTTTT